>RPOG01000639.1:245473-275493 GCA_008086565.1 Thalassoma bifasciatum
TAATATGAAGTTAGTGTGGTCCAAGGTTGTGTGTGTGTGTGTGTGTGTGTGTGTGTGTGTGTGTGTGTGTGTGTGTGTGTGTGTCTGGAAGGGATGTAGGTCTTTATGATGACACCTGTGCAATAAACATTATCCCTTTCTTTTTATTTGTGCTACATGTAAACACCTTTGAGGTCTTTGAGTGTTTGAGTGTGAGTATATGGGATGGGTGGAGGTCTGAAAACTCATTAAATCAAGCATCTTAAAACTTGAAAGCATGCAGACTGATTGTTTTTTTTTTCCCTCCCTCTCTCGTTGGTCTCCTGTTCGGCCTATTTGGTCACAACAGATCACGTTGGGACAAACCATTGGGAGAAAGGAGGGGAGGAATCAAACAGGGAACTCATTGTTTCAGTTTTGGCTGATGCTCATGTCCAGTGATTCAACTATCCATCTCTCTCTCTTACACCCTCTCACACACAATCACACACTTCATATCTGTGGGGCCTCAGTGTTTGTTGTGAGAAGGAATGCACTGCTCTCTGCAACTGAAGTGAAGAGAGCCTGTAGTGCACAATTAAGCATCAATGGAGAATGTTGTTTTTTGGGCTCAGGAAATACCTTTATCAGGCTTCATATATGAGTTACCTTAACCCTGAGAAAGTAAAGCATGCAAACTCAAAAGTATCAACTAACCACAAAAAGGGTCTATTTCAAATTATATTTTGCTGATTGAGACTTGTTGCTGTGCTGTAACAACATAAAAAGTTGGTGATAATGATGAAGCTGCGTGCAACTACACTGGACCTACAGCTATGATTACATATTATTTCCGTCCTTGAATAAAAATGATCTGCATAATTACTAACTAAGTCTTTTAAAAGAAATTAAATAAATGCTTTGTTGGATATTTCATTTGAGTGGTAACAGAGCAAAGCGTTAGAGATATCTGATGGTGCCGCACAGTTGGTAGTTTGGATGAGAGCAATGTTGAAATTAACTTAACAAATATTGCAACATGAGTCCAGAACTGAAAACTGAGAAAGTTACACACCAAAAAGTTCATCTCAAACTGAAGGTGGGGCTATTGCTACAGCCCAGAACACATCCTCTGCCTCTCCCTCTGCCTTCACTGTTCCTCACACCCACACACACACACTCATGCAGACACACACCAGTGATGAGAGAAAGGCCGGCTCGCTCCTCACATCTGTACAATAGGGCTTTATAAGAAGGGTCAAAGGACCTACCAGCCTCCCTTCATCCTAACATCATCACTCCCTCCTCCTCCTCCTCCCCCTCATCCTTTCTGCTGGATGGATGGATGGATGGATGGATGGTGGTCAGAAATTGCCCCAAAAATCTCTCGTCATCCTTCCAGACATCAAGGCATTAATCTTGCTTTGAGATTATCTTTGAACTAAAAAGATGACCCTGGAGTCTGGAGGTGGCTTTCCAGCTCTTTGACTTTGATTTCTTTTAAATTCTAAGTTTCATATGTGGAAAAAAATTGCATAACATGTTACTTAGATTTTAAACATTTACTTTATCATGCTTGTAATGGTTCCAAAACTTTGTACTAAAAGTTTAGAGTGGTGTTTTTCAACCTTGCGGTCGGAGGAACCACAAGGTTCCCCATGTGGGGTCACGGCACCTGAAATGTGTAGTAATTGAAAAAAATGACTGATCTAAGTTTTATTCTTTGTGAAATTAAAACACCACACACAATCTTAAACTACTGCATTATATACTTTCATTTTCTCAAATACACCTCTAGTTGAAATAAAATGCAAGATATAAAACTATTTGAGCTGATGCATCTTGATTGCCGGCCATGATCACATGACCACACAGTTACCGCTACTTGAGTTCCCTCGCTTCAGTCTGTATAAACACAAACTTGCAGTCAGTAGGGACAAATGGAAAAAAAGATTTATTTGTCCACCTGGCCTGGTAAAGACAGTTCAAAGAGGAGCAGAGACACAAGGACGGTGTCTTAGGGACACATTAAGAGATTTTTAAAAAATTCAAGAAAGAAAACTTGAAATTTTTGTGCTAAAACAATAAAATATCAGTCTTTTCCCCATTGATAAAACATAATCATGCTTGGTGTTTTGCACAGAGGGGGCAGTTGATGAAAAAAACACGCTCTAAAACATCCTCTTTGGAGACAAAATGTGTGCTTAACCGCCTTCTTGAGAGCCAAAACAAATGCTTAAGTGCCATCCTGGTTGGCAAACTACATTTATCTGCCTCGTTGGCAGGTAAAAACATGATTAAATGTCTTCCTGAGAGTCTAAAAACATGATAAAGTGCCCCCATGGGAGTCAAAACACATGCTTTATTTGCCTTTCTTTCCTTTCACCCCTGCCCTTCAAAATGTCTGTGTTATGTTATGAAAGTCAGTGAGCAGACCCTGAAGTGTCCTTGGAGGTGAGTTATGTCTTTGCTAGGGAGATGAAGCCACATACAAATGTTGAGACATTAACTCTAGAAAGAAAATGTCTTTGGGGTCACCGGAAGCTTGTGATGTAAAAATGGGGTCACAGTTCTAATAAGGTTGGTAACAACTGGTTTGGGGCCACATGGGTGTGATAGCTAACCCAATAAGCTTCTAAAACCCCTCTAACAGGACAATATACCTCACAAAACTCTGATATTTTTCAGTGCAGTGCATGAATCTTATGTTGAAGGAACAATTCTGTGAGTCAAAAACTTTCCAACCAACTTCTTTTCAGAAAAAGATCCAAATCCCCAACAATATAAGTCAATAATGGTGGTTGTCCCTGGTTACTCTTGTCGTGATGCTCTTTTACAGTATCTCCCCAGTGTCTTTCTTGACAGCCCCCATTGACTCAGAGCCAGTGAAGGGGAAATAATGTTATTGTTCTCCAGGCTCTCTCTGAGCATGGATGCTTTCAGCTCTGAGGGATGAGTGGAGCTCAATTTGTTGCTGGAGCTTCTGGAAGATCTTTCCATGGAGGCGTTTGCTGAATCTACTTTCCAAGTTAACTTCAGTTTGATTCACTTCTTCGATACGAAGTAGATTTGACGCTGTCCGTGGTGCTGAATTTGATTTTTGATTGGAATCTAAATGAGTATGAACGCTATGATCAGATATTCTGCTGCTTTTGTGTAAGATGTTGCAAGTCATTTTGAAAACTTAAATTAAAATTATTTGTGAGTCCTGAAGTCCTCTCTGGAAAGGACCTTTTTTCTTGATTTGAGAAGGTGGTGCAACGCCCTGGAGCATTAGAAGACATCCTTTAAAAGCTCTTATTTAGAGGGAGAGAGAGAGAGAGAGAGAGAGAGAGAGAGAGTGGGGAGGGGGGTGGGGGGTTGGTACTGTACGTCTCTCCCAATAACCAACAGTAGCAGTGAGGGGCGGTGTCCGGCAGACGGACAGAGGAGGACTGGTGCGCGCAGGCTCCACTTTTACGCATCAGTTGTTCGTGGAGGCGTCAATGCTGAAGTTACATTGCATCTAAATTTAGTCCACAGAATAATACCAGAGTCTACTTGAAACAGAAATTAGATTCAAACAATACGAAAAGGGAAGCATACACCTGCGGGGTAAGCGGATCAAGTGGACCCATTGAAAGTTTCCGTCATGGGAGCGCGTGGATGGAGCTCAGCGCGTCTCGGGTTTGTCATTTGTGGATATTTAGCGTTTTTCTGCGGGGGGATTTTCCCACAAGCTGAAGCGGGCTGCAGGGAGAGAGAGAGCCCAAACTGCTGCACCGGCCGGAACAATGAATGTTTTGAGTACACCAGGAGGAAAACTGTGTGCTACTGTGATACCTACTGTCAGAAAACCAGAGACTGCTGCGAGGACTACGAGGACGTGTGCCAAATATCTGGTGAGCTGCTTTTATTATCATGTCCACAGAAACTACTGAAGAAGTTTGTTCGCTTTTTGACTTGAGCACCTTTTGTTTGGGCTCCAGTTGTGTCCTGTCCTGTGAGGATGTTGTTCAGGGGTCTAAGCCAGAGATGGCTGGCATTGAGGTGACATGGAGACAGTGAGACATACTACACATAGCTGTCTCCAGTGCGCTCATTAATGCTGTTTGTTTGAAGTAACCGGACAAAGGCAGAGTTGGTATGGCGCAGTGGCAGGTTGTTGGGTTGACACTTGGCATTGAAAGTTTCAAAACGTGCAATAAAGTTACTGCAGCATCAGAAAGGTAGAAGTGAAATAAGATTTGAAATTTGGTTTAAATAAATCGTCATCAGCAGTCAAATATGGATGATTCTGTAAGCTAATATGACAGATTCGTTGGCCTCAGCTTCTTTAGTTTTAAAGAGCTGCTCTTTTCCCTTGTCATTTCTGAATAAAGAGCGATAAAGGGGTTTGATTTCACAATGAAACAATCTGCACCTGTTCACTTAAGCTTTTGGAAATAATGATCAAGTTTTTAGAACAAAAACTTCTTACTTTTTATTGAAAAAAAGGGAAACTTGTAACTTATAGTTTTCTCCTGGACTCTAAGTGCACTTGGTTGAAAATGTGTGTTGGTCACCTCTTCCCTCCTCATCCTGGCTGGTTCTGCTATATATGGACAAATGAAGGACTGGACACCATGGAAACAGACTGCCAAAGATGGTCAGAGTACAGTGGAGCTGTGTCTGTCTGAGCTGTGACTGACAGACACTCAGGGCTCTCTCAGTATGTCGAAACATCTCAAGTTCACAGAGAGTAATTATCAGTGTGTAAATACATGCAGAGGCTGACGCTCGTCTAAAGTGCTCACTAACAATCACCTGCGGGGTCGCTCCTGCAGGTCAAAGGGCTCTTGACATGCTCCTCTGATCCCTCTACTTAGACCCGTTGAGCGTACACAAAATGAACAGTTTTGCCTGTGTTGTGTCTGTGCAAACTGGCTGCTTCATTTGGAGTGAAGACACTTTAAAGTACTGTAATGGAGACACTTTATCAGACCTCACCGTTAACTTCAAAGATAGCTGAGAAACTTGTAAATCACAGTTTAACTGCAGCACCCTGAGCAGTAAAAGCCAAACTAGTAAACTTGTTATGTACATTCTTTTAAACTTTCTTTAGTGCTTGTTTTTATATATCCCTATATTGCTGAAAGTATCACATTTGATACATGAGTCTTGAAGGCCTCTATCTCATCAAAATGATAAATAGTTTCTTTCAAACCCTGTCAAAAAGGGTTTAAAATTTGTATTCTCTCCCTTTGAGGATTGTCAAACTACATGCAGCCGAAGTTGTATTTTGGCCCTTTTCAAAACTGCTGCTCTCAAGAAGTCATCCATAATTTTTTCAGGAAAATCATTTCAGCTAATTTTCAAGTTGTTGCAATGAAAATATCATCTAAAGTGTTGCTTATTATTTTAATAACTATTTTCTGCACAAAAACAATATTTACTGAAGATGTTCCTTGAAAAGTTGTCCAAACCGCCCAATTTATCAAATATGATGCAATTAAATATAATAAAAAAACAATATAGCAATAGTTTTTGTGGATTTTGTTAAATCAGTTAATAAACATCTCAGTTCCTAAAAAAACCCCTTGATTTCGGGCTTTTTTTTGATAGGTTAGGCTTTACAGGGCTATTGATGTGAATCATTTTAGTGGCTTAAAGAAACTTATTTTTGGGTTCACATTAAGCAGAAGTTTGGTAGAAACCCTCATGACAAAACATTTTGCTGGAGTTTGATTCCACTGTGGGTAAATAGGAGAAATTTCACTTATTTGCTCAACTTTTCTAAAAGTGTTGTTGAAACATTGTGAAGGATCGCATTTTGTCTGCATAATGTCAATAATTTAGTCCATCAGCTACCACAGTGAAAGCTTGTAAAAGTGTTGCACAAAAAGTTCCCTTATAATCAACACTTTTGCTTCCCATGTCAGGACAACTATAGCGAGATACTGTATGATTTTATAACAAACAGCAATGACATAGCTGCTTCTTTCCAAAATGTTACAATGCATAAGAGCAATGCAGCAGACTGAAGTGTGAGTTTTGTTTCTACCAGTTAGTTGAAGAAGCTGAGCAGTAGAGACAGCATGTATCATACAGCAGCCAGATGAGACACAGTGCAGGTTGATTCTTTTTTTGTGTCTGCCAGACTGAGAGTCAACAGAACAATCTCCTCCGCTCCTCTGTGTTTAGTCATCACTGTTCAGCTCAACAGCAGCTGGACCCTCAGAGGTCAGCCCCCGGCTGCATGTGCATCAGTTCACTCACGTGTCAGGGGCTTTTCTTTTCTCTCTGTGGGCCTGATGAGGGCTCACTCTGACAGGTGAGTACTGATGAGACACAGTGCAAGAGGAAGTTGATCTGTCCTGGGAGAGCTGCATTCAGCAGGTGCTGCAGGTTGGAGTGTCAGTGTCAAGAGTTCGTCTGTGTGAATTAAAGCATGTTTGCTTAGTTTACACATACGAAACATCCTATTACATTATATATTAGCACATTTCATGCAAATAGGAAACAACAGAAATCTCAAGAACAAGATTTAAGTAAAGTCCCTGACCTCTTCAAGCAGTATGGATGAGTGAACACTGAGTGATGCACACAAACACACCTTGACTTCCTCTCCCTGATACCTGAGCATTTCTGCAGTGTAAACCAATCACACAGCTGTGGTTTGGCTCAAAGCACCTCAACCTTTTCTCAACCACATCACACTCAGACTTCATCTGATCCCTATCCTGATCCTGCAGCTCTGTAACGCTCCACAGCGGCTGCCTCTGTCACAGTCTGTAATTTAGTTGTGTCAGCTGTAGCAGAGCAGGGAGCCTGGAGTGGGTGACATCAGAGCAAAGACAGACTGTTTGTAGCAAGTAGACACAAACACTTTCAGGTCTGAGGAGTTTGATAAGATTCATAACAGAGATCTGTTTTTAATAAAGAATTGTCAGGGTTTGTGTTTCTTGTTAGCTGTTTTATGAGCACTTTATATTTCTCTCACTCACTTAAACGCTGCAAGGAATCAAATCCAAACAAGCTGAATCACTGGAGGGATATTTTATGGGATACTTTACAGTAACTCAAAGCTTAGAGCCATTTTAATATTCACATTTTGTTCTCGCAAGATTGAAGTCTTTCTGGAAAAGACCTGTTTTCTGTATGAGGTGGATTTTTTGGAGGTTCATCCAATTTTCAAAATTGAATTACAGCTAAGTATTTCTACACACTAAAAAAATTGAAACAGAAAAAAGAAACAGAATGTGTCCCCAGATAAATTTCATAGAAAATGAAAGGGATTTAGTCATAAAACTTGCACAGTCATACTAGACTTTAGATCTAAATGCTAAGTGTCTCTTGAGGTAGGGTTGTAATTTACAGCAATTTCCAACATTCATCTTCCAAATAATTTTTCACCAGCTGATAAAAGTCTGACTGAAGGAAAGCACTTCCAGACTTATAGCCCTAAACAAATAAACAGACTGAAATGAAATTTCCACCTTAGCTTTCAAGGAAAACCATGTTATAAGAAGCATTCATCACTGGTGTCAGACATCTTATTTATCCTTTGGTATGTTACAAGTATGTTTCGTGCATGTATAGTGTGTAATCCCAAAATTTCCAAAATGTCCTTCTATATATGGATGGGTCTGGGAGTCTGCCTTCTTTTTGGCTATTCTTGCACTCGCACGATAATCAGAGTTTTTGGTATGTTCTGCAACAGCTGTTATGTCAAAGAATGCATACTAAGAACATACTTTGTAAAGGCAGCTGTTACATACCACCTTGGTGTGGTCCTATGGGGCTAACAACGTTCAACAAATGACCCACAAGGAAATACAGAGAACACCTTAAATGAACAAAAGGGAATTTTAACACAAAGAATTAAACAGTGAAAAAATTGAGACTAGGAAAATAAGCGACTTTTGTAGGCAGCAGAGAGTTCTTATAGGATGGGGTTAAAGTTTATAAGATCTGACTTGAAAGACGCACCAGTTGCTGTCTCTTCAATAAGGTATATTTCTTCACGTGACAAACTTTCCTGCTCTTGTTATAAGATTTCACCAATGCTCAAACGATCCCCTTCTGCACAGTTTCTTCACAGCATGGATGGAGTTGTCTCCAGCTGTAGGATAACCTGTTGAACATCACACAAATTCAGTGTCGAGGCTACTGTTCCGACTCTGAGGCAGCTCCTCTTTCCCTGTGGCAGCTGGAAGCTCTCACATCATTATGAAGACATATTTCAGCCTGTTTTACTCCAGAGGTTTGCTCATCATTAACTTCTCTGTGCTGTAGGAACTTCTCCTCATACTTAATGTCAGGGTGTGGTGTGCTGTCATGCCATCATGTTTGTTTTTTTCCGCCTCTGTTCACTCCCCCTTTTTTCCTGGCTTCTTACATGTTCTTCCTCCAGAGGATGTTTTTTACGATGCTGAAGCTGAAACATCCCAGCTGCTGCTGTAGTCGCTCCATCCTGTTTCTCCTGTTACACACGTACTGCACGCTGCAAATTCAGTAATCTTGGTTGCAGATTTGAAGTCCATCATCTGGACTCTTTATGGACCAGATTATGAAAGTGTTGCACCCCATATTGAACTTGAGATGTCTCAGCCGTTATCATAGGAACTGTCTGCTGGGGAGTACATGTATTTCCTGGAAGACGTGAAAATTATGTTTAGTTATCAGCCCATTGTCAAAACCATGAGCCAAATATCATTAAAATTTGATATACATGCGTGTTTTTTTAGGGGGTAGATCCTTTTGACTTTGATAATTATGTTATTTCTCTCCTTGTGGCAATAAAACCCTAACTTACAATGAGTTAATATACATGAATATTTGAGTCCCTCTCTCATAACTATATCAATGTTGAAGATTTCTCAACTTTCCCTTTGCACCATTTTGTTGTTGTACTCAGAAAAAGTTTTTATGCTTAGCGTGCAGATCTGAAAAGACATTTAACATTATGGAAACACCTGTTTGGCAAAAGTATGATGGTGCAGTTATGGAGAGACAGAGTCCTTACTGTCTTGAACCACAAGATTTGAATTTTTTTTCCCTAAAGCAGTTATGTGAGTGAGGATGTTTTATTTTTTTCTCCTCAAAGAGTGTATGGAGGAAAAGAGGACACTGAGAAACGGTCGAAAATATGTAAGTAAAGTTCTCAGTTAGTTATTTTTATTCTTAAACCTTGGTGAAGTGGCTTCTCATGCAGCTTTTATTCTTGAAACTTTGTAAATAATTCGGAAGTTAAGATTATTTTGTCTTTAGTGATTGTCTATTGAGGTCAGCAGGTGACTAACTTTGATTTGTTCTATCTTTGTTTTTCCTTGTTTGGCTTATATTTTCAGACAGTTTGGGTGTTCATCACGGACATTTCTTGTTTTGCTGTTATGTCTAAAGTTTGACATATAAGGTCTATATAAAGAATTGTCCAGCCATGCAATTCTGAAACTTCCTGCCGCTTGAACAGAAAATCTGTCTCAGCTGTGTTTGTAATGAACCTTCTTAATGATTTGGTTTGCTTGGCTCCTCTTTTCAAGGTGTCTCCAGGAAACATTTATGCACTAACCTGTTATTAGGGCTCAGTTTTTTGTCCTTCACCTCTATTATCAGGCCCATGGCTCTCCCCTGTGTGTCTGAGCATTTCCAGTCTTGTCTGATGGGACCAGGGCCCAGCTCTCTTTAAGGGAGGGAGGTTTGACTGGAGAGGTTTTTGGGGTCCAATGGTCCTCTGGAGCAGCTGGTCATCTGGGTCCCATTAAAAAAGAAGGAGGGGGTGGTTTGAGGGGGTGGAAAGTAAAAAGGAGAGAGACAGATGGGGAGAAAGAACAAGAGGGGGGTGATAAAGGGAGAAGAAGATAAAGCAAATTGGGCGGGTGAGTCTGATAACTCTTTTGTTGTGAAAGCCCAAAATGGAAGCAGAATTCAGGAAGAGTGAAAGAAAGAGTAAGAGAATGCCAAACTGAAAGCTAGATAGCGTGCTATTACCTCCCTGTGAGTGAGAGTGACTGGAGATGGGCTGATAAGTCAAGAGATAAAAGTGTTAAGGCTGGGTGCAGAGTTTGGCTGAGTTTGAGAACTTTGCCTGAAGTTCGACCAGCTTCTTAATCGCTTACAAGTATCTTTTTGTTAAACTATAGCTGCAGTTTCACAGGTTTCAAAGAGCATTAGGCTTTATTTTAACAGATGACCTCTGTAAAATCCCATGAAAGCCCCGATAAAAGGTGTTTTTGTTAGTTTGGTTCAATTACATATTATTCAGCAACATGAGGATGTATCTTAAAATGTTGGTTGAGGGAGTAAAGAAAATAGACAGTGGGAGTAAAGTAATCAACAGTTTCATTTTGCCATGTGGTTAAGCTCATTTTAGGAAACTCCAACTCAAATACCTTGTCCGTCCAACATTACCAAACACAGTAAGGGCTCATTTCAGGACA
The DNA here is from genome assembly GCA_008086565.1 of Thalassoma bifasciatum. Lineage (NCBI taxonomy): Eukaryota > Metazoa > Chordata > Actinopteri > Labriformes > Labridae > Thalassoma > Thalassoma bifasciatum. The sequence continues at coordinate 255,832 of RPOG01000639.1, forward strand.
ATCTCCCACCATAATAACAGCTTCACAGTGTCACAATACGTGTTCCTGTTGACAGCGTAGCGTCAATGCAGGTTCATCAGGTGGTTTCTCAACAAAGGGGCCAAGCTAACCTACATCATCTGCAGGAAATACACAATCTTTGGACGACTAACTTACCCAACTTCACTCAAAAATACTCATTTTATCTGGAATGGGGCACAAAAAAAAGTTTGATGTCAGGTAAGAATGCACAAAAATGAAGAGTGTGTTTATGTACCCCCCATTCATTTATAGTCAGAATTAAGATAATTTTTTTCAGAGCCTTCAGACTCAAAAGATGCAGTGGCTAGTATCAGTGTTTTAAAGGTGACTGTAACATCCAAAAGATTAGAGAGTACAGACCAAGAGATAAAACACAGGAGTCTCCTTGTGTTTTCCAACTTTTAACCACTTGAACACACTTAGTAAAGATATCAGCTGTTGGTCAAGACAATGGCAGAACATGGTGACAACAAGTGCCATTTGTTTCCTATATTGGGGTCAAAGGTCAGAGGTGATGTAGGGGGTCATTTCTCCAACTTTCTCATCAACAGAAGCGACAGGGGACCGTGCGGGCCAGGCTGTGTCAGACTGTCTGCAGGGTTATCGTGTGGGTGGTAGGACTGTCACACTGGTGGTAGCAGAAACAGAGCAGCAGGGACCACCACAGTTAAGTAATTGCCTTCTGACCCCCAGTGGCTTGGGGGCAACAGGCTGAGACTACCAGACAAGCCCCCAGTCCTGCTTGATCTGAGGTGTAATCGCCTTGTTTCCCCTCGTGTGCGGGAACTCGCTGACCCTATCGCTTCCACTGCAGTAAAGATCTAAACCGGTCTGCTTGCTCGTGATTTTCGCACCATGAGAAAGACAAACAGCAACATAAGAGCAGCCAGAGTGAACGTTAGAGGAAGGAAAGGCAAGGAGTGAGGATAAGAAGAGGAGGAGGAGGCCAGAAAAAGGAAGCTGATATGCGTCTGATGCCATCACGCCCCTTTGTTTTCTTTCCAGAAAGTTCATGTCACTCTACAAGTATACACGGGTTAAAAATGTGTGTCTGTGTGTTTTGGAGTGATGACTGAAGGTGGAACAAGCCCAAGTGGGTGGGTTTAATCTGACAGATATTCTTTTGGATGTGTGTGTGTATATGTGTGTGTGTAGTGATCTGGGAAAAGCGAGTGTCAGGTGGGCAGCACTAATGTGCAGGAATGCAGAGATTCCACAGTGGCTTTGTGGATCGGCCATGTCACTGAGACTGCAGCCCCCTCCTCTCTCTGAAACCCCAACAGGACCATGGGAATGAACTGAACAGGCGGCACCTTGAAAGCTCTCCCACTCTCTTTTTCTACTGTTCACACACACACACACTTATTCAGTTGCACTATTGTGCTGTAGGGTGAGTGTGTATTATAAAGACAGAGTTAGGTAGATTAAACGGTGAGGGCGGATTAGATCCAGTTATGGTATATTTATCCCCTCGCTCCCTGTAATTTCACAAGAGAACATCTAATAGCTTCACGCTGAGTGCACCTGCTCTCATTGTATTCATTTTATTATTTTATTGTGAACATCATTTAAAGCAGATGCCCCACAAAAAAGTATTCTAATGTAAATGTTTATATTTGCATTTGTGAAAGTTACGAAGATCTCTCACCTCATTTGTTCAGTGAGACAGCTCTTCCTCTTTTCACTGCTCTGTTAAAGTCCACTGGCCTGTGCTGGGGAAGGCTTGATTAATGCTGGAGACTCTAACTTTGATCAGAGCAGACGTCCAACTAGTACAGCTTCCTCTTAAGCTGATGTAATTGGCTAAATCAGCCTACAGAAAGGGAAGCCTGATTGCTGCTACTGCTGCGTTGTTTATATGGTGAGCTCATGTGTGTGTGTGTGTGTTGAGGGCGACCACGGCGAAGAGGATGACAAATTAACCCTTCATTTAAATGGCCCCATGCATATGACCTGGGTTGCAGACTTCCTGAGTCTGGGGTAGATGGTAATGATCCGGTCACTTGTTTGCTGCCCACTTACCTGAGTGAATATCCTGTGCAATATATTGTGCAACTCTATCTCTGAGTGTGTGTTGCGGCTCGTACTTTAAGCCATGCAGTGAGGCATAACAGCACAGTTCAGAGGATTGTTTAAAAGTTTGAGCAACTTTTAGCAGTATAGATCAATTGAGTTTTCAGGAGACCATGTCTCTTTGAGCAGTAGTTGATGTAGTTGTTACAACCAGGACAGTGATAGTACAAGAAACAAGAGTGAGAGTGGGGTGGTGATATACAGGAAAGAGGCCACAGATTTGGTTTGAACCAGGACTAACTGCTCGAATGGTAACTTCATGAGGTGTTCAACCTGCATACACCAAAACCTGTTGATACATGGCCAAACATGAAATTATGTGCGAGGGGATTTTATACAACTCACCCAAAATTTCCAGGTTTGCTCTGACTGCTTGCGCTGTGCTCTCAAGAAATATTGGGTGGAAGTGGAAATGCACTTTTACAGGCAAACTGCAGAAATGTGGTTTACCCAACTTTTGTTGTGGTCGTGACCGCGTTTGCAATTTATTTGGTGCATATCGTAACAGATTTTAACATCAAAGTCAATACTTTGAGACAAAAAGTCAAATTTTGAGACAAAAATCAATATTTTGAGACAAAGAAGTCAAAAATTAGAGGTAAAAAGTCAAAATTAAGAGAAAAAAAATCAAAATTTTGAGATGAATAGTCAAAGGTGTGAGATAAAAGGTCAAATGTGATTTTTTTGTGAATTTCCCCTCTTGGGAAATTCAGCGTAAAGACCAGTTGGAAAAGGACTCAATGTCTGACTTCATTTATTTCCAAAGGTGATATTTGAAAATATTTTTGTTGTCCTAATTTCTAGTTTTTAACCTTCCTTTACAGCACAGTATTTATTTAGTTAATTCTGGCCACATTTAGAGTAAAACCAACATGGAGCAGGGTGTGCATTAAGGTGTGGTTTCCTGTTATTTAAGAGGCTTGCTGTCAAGCAGAATAACAACACAGCATTACAATATGCATCCACCCTACCATGTCTTCAATCTTTGGAAAACACTAGGCCATCCACCCCTAACTCTTAGTCGTCACAGTTTCCTACTTTTAACTTTGTTTTCTTCTTCAAAATCCATTTGGCTGATCTCTCTCTCTCTCTTCCTGCCTCCCCAGCAGCCATTGACTGTGAGGTGGGCTCATGGGGTCCTTGGTCGTCGTGCACATCACAATGTGGTATTGGCAGCACAGAAAGGAGTCGCCAGGTGTCTGTTCCTCCTCGAAATGGAGGCACGCCATGTCCCGACCTCAAACAGCGTCGAGGATGCTTTGGAAACAACGCTGTATGCAGCACTGCAAAAGGTGAGAACATGAGCTTTTCCCTGGCTCTGGAAAACATACATGTATGCAAGCACGCACTCTCACCTCAAACACTGTTACTTAGTCATTTTGTATTTCTTTATCCTCTGGAGAACCATTTGCTCTCACTTTCACTCTGAGTAATACAGTTACACACATCTGGTCTGAAGCCTTATCTCCAGCTGCACAGTTTCAAACACCTCGGTAATGCTCTGTACTCTGCTCAAACCCTTTCAGAGAAATTAAACACCTACAGAACACGAGTGAAAGATTTCCAAGAAAAACAAAAGTCACTTGCAGTTATACCATTTGTGATTGAAAATACACTTTAAAGAAAAAAGAAAATGAAAGAATTTTTTTTTTCCTCCCCTAACTGTTGCTTCATTCCTACATCTGACCTGCAGAGGTGGCAAAAATCCTGCCTGATTCTTTCAAAAGAAACTTCAAGGACCCATGGAGGCGACCACACATGCTGATGAAGGAGGAAAAGGCCAGGTAAGGCCTTTATTAAAAGGCTGCAGACACACAGGGCTGCTCTCTGCTGACCCAACTAGCCCACTTTGTTTTTGTCTAGCTTTCATGTGCGGATGATGCAGAGAGGGGTAATTACAGTTGAGCTGTGTGAAGTGTGGAGTGACTTTAAATCCTGCGATGAGAAAGTCTTGAGACTGAGGAATAAAGAAAATTAAAAACTCTAATTCAGAAACCATCCATTTTTTATCTTAAAGCAAAGGTCACAGTTTTTATCTACAATATGCAGAGTATCCATGCCAACAATGAACATATTTTGTTCCAGCTCTTAAACTCTACATCTGCCTTTCAGGGTCTCTGACACTGTTTGATTTAATTCCAGGAGTATATCAGTTATTTTTTCTTGGTTTTGACTTTGTTTCAAAGGTCATTATAAGATCAACTTTGTGCTCCAAAAGATTAGAGAGTAGAGACGCAGGTCAAGGTTGCTGAAGCACACAGAGCCTCGAAATTGCTTTGACTGTGTAACATGAACGCTGTCGCTGAATATCTGCATCATTAGCTGACCTTTACTGATAAGGCAGCCATAATCCATGAAAAAAGAACAGCCCTCCTGCTCAGATGTCAGATTTGATCCAAGCTGATTGCAGATGTTCTCAGAGCTGGAAAAGGAAGAAACGAGGGAATTAAATCATGGCTGGCTTCCTGACAGTCCACAGCTCTTCACACTGATTAAAATAGACATCAGATACCTATGTTTTGAAATAAAAGGCGTCATGGGGATTGAAAGAACATTACTCATAAATTTGAGTTGCTTAGCATGGATTGCATGGAGTGATTTCACAAAGACATCTGGGCCCTGGTAGTGTCTTGGCAGGTGACCATGTAAACAAGGGGTTACAATAATAAGAAAAGCCGATCTGTTGTTGTATTTGGATCTCCTATTAGGGACAATATCTCAATGAGTTCACAGGAGGATGCTATCATGAAGTTTTGTCAGACTTTTAGATGGTGTTTTTGTGTACCTAATCCCTGATACAAACTATAAAAACAAGTTATCATACCAGTTTTTTCCCCCTCATTTCTCCACTTTCTACCCCTAGATTGTTATCTACGTAAAGCGATCACTACAAGTGTTACTGGAGGACAAGGTTTTCAAGTATCTCTCTGTTTTCTTTGACAAACCACCCCACTAAGGCTGGTGCTTAGTTGCAGCTGACTGAATAAGAGACAAAATAAATAGTGCAGAGGTTCAAAGTGGCTGCCAGGGAACACAGTGAGCATGAAAACAAGACTTTATTATTGTTTCCAGTGAACAGACCGAGCTGTGTTGATGTTAGGATACCGCAGGTGACCGTGACTCTGCTGGATCACCTTCAAATGGAGCTAATCTCTTATCAGGACGTTTAATTTGTCTTTTGTCTGGTTGAAGTTGTGATCAAGCAGAGCTTTCTTGGTTGATGACAACTTGGCTTTGATCAAAGGATGGGCTTTTACTCTGAAACAACTATCGGGGAACAGGAGGAGAGTGAAATCATTTTCAGACTGTTTCAACCAAATCTATGCTCTTGACTGTGTGTTTTTGCTGTTGTGGTATAGATTAATGAGTATTTTTAAGGATAAAAGTGATGAAGCTTTTTGATCCCTGTGTTATTTCTAACAGATTTCCCCCTCTCTCTTCTCTACTGTAGTTACTGTGTGTACCTGCGAGTGAAACAGGCCAGTGCAGCGTGTAAACTCAAACTCTGGAGCGCTCAACTGGTGAGAGAGAGGCTGGTCTGTGCAGAGTGTCAGAGTGATGCCATGTCAAAGTCGGACCGCTGTGGGGGTGATGGCCTTGAGAGCAGCAGGTATTTAAAATAAAAACAGTAAACTCAAGATATTTACATCCACTGTCACCCTAATGAGTCCAGGATGGTAACCTATGTTCTTTTCCTTCATAGAACATTCTGGTCGGCAGCTTCTGTCCCAGGCTGTCATGGCTCTTGGGTTCGAGAGTCATCCTCAGAGCCCTGCCGATGTCCTCCCTACTCTGTGCTCTTTGTTTGAACCTCCATGTGAGCCTCAGACATCCAAATGCAGGGACAATATTTCCCTCAACGCCTCCTGCTTACTGTGCAGAGCCCTGCCAGCCAAGCCAGACTGCTCTGATCCAGAATTCTGGATAGGTAACTCAAGGAGACCAGCAGCATCCTGCCACTTTTTCTTTTCACCTCATACTCTGTACTGTATACTTTTACCAAGCACACAAAAAGCTCTTGCATTTTTTTCAGCCACATTATGTTCTTTATCTCTTCCAAAGCACAGCAGCAAATATGCTTTTTTACCTCCTGATCTTTGCTATCTACCTCCATCAATGCAAATGCATTTGTTTATGCCTAATGTATAAATATATAAATATATGATTTTGCTTTATACATTTTCTACTTTTAATTGTTTCAATGTTACATGTGATTATATAGCTGCAGCTTTTTGTATATGGCAGTTAAACACCAAACAGCAGTTGCTGCAGCCAGTCAAAGCCCAATCACCTGCAGGTTGGAGGTGCTGAAAACTGGTTCATCCAAAATGTGTCCATCTCTAAATCCTTGAGTCAGTCTTACTGTGTTTTACAATTGAGTCCTTTTTATTATTTCTTCCAACAACAAAAAAAAAATCATTTAAACCAGCAAGTCAAGTTGGATATCAGGTATTGACTCTCAGGTGCTGAGATTTGTGTCATTTATGTTTCTAATCCTGCTCTTTCTCTCTTGTGTCGGTTATTAATGTTTCACTAGTGCTAAGTGACTCACAGATGAAATCAGTCCCATCTGTTTCGATCCAAAGTTATTGGCGAGGAAAAAGAGCCATTTAATTGAATTTATCTGTGGTTCTCTCTGTCCTCTGTGTCCAAAGCAGAATTGCTTAATAGCTATGTTGTTTTCCCTCCCTTCTCTTCTCAGAAAACCTATTACTTTTACAAGGGAGTTTATTATCCAATCTAGCTATCACATACAACCACGCTCCTCTTGTTTTATTACCAGGATCTCCTCCCAGCACTCCCCATGTTACCAAAAGCTCCTTTATCTGCACGCCTTTTACCTTCTTGCCTCTTATTGTCTTCAAAAGAAACAAACTCAAGCAATGCATTTGAAACTTAAAAAGAGCAGTTGGCTCATCCCTGCATCTCTGTATGAGCTGGTTTAAGAGGAGGAAACATGCGGTACCAGTAAAGGCTTTTCTCTCAGGAAAGCCGTGACTTTATCTTCCTCTTCCTTCTCTGTGTCCTTGTTTGTGTTTTTATTTATTATGAAACCAGTGATGATTTTATAAGTGCAGCACAGCATACTCTGTACACTGTCCATTAGTAAAAAAATAAACAACTATACAGTCATCTCCTCCCCTCTCGTTGAGTTTTTCCATGTGTTTTCTTTTTTTTTGCACTGTAGCATTCAGGTGAAGCAAAACTAGAACCATTTTTATTTTGTTACAAAGACCACTATTAGCATTTGAGACCCCTCTGGTAATAACTCACCTCTGATAAGTATATCCCTCAGCCTGGCCAGTGTTTACAGGCAGAACCTCACAGCTGAAAGAGGAGTGCCACTGAACGTATAAGTCAACGCAAACACATACCCATCAACATGTTTCAGCTGCATTCTTTCCATTTTTTGTGCTGAAGTGCACGAGATGACGACAGAAAAAATGAGCGGTCATGTCTGTAATTTTGTCTCTGCGTAACATTCTTTAACAATTTGGGGTTAGTTTTTGTTATGCAACTGTTAGAGGTGATGTGTGAATGGGCTAAACACAGGGCCTGAGACTCTGGACATCCAACAGCATCTGAAACAACATCTGCAGCTCACATAGTTTTGTTTTCATAGCAGCTCTGGGCAGAAAAATTACCAATATGTGATGTATGAGGGGAAAAATGACCACAAAGGTGTCAGTGTTTTCAAATTTAGAATCATTTTTAACACAAATAATGAAAAATAAACCAATTAGCTGTGGTAATGTTTGTCATACCACCTTGTAACCGTTGAATCAGTGAGATGGAAAAATCTAAGATGAATGTAAGGATGTTAAAACTGTATATGGGAGCGTTTATCAAAGATTTTTAAAAATAGTAAACACCTTTTTCCCTGTAAATGAAGAGGCTTTCTTGGGAAGTGAAATGAACTATGACATTTGTGTTAAACAAGACAACCTGATATCCAACAAATCAACACTTCTGACATCCTCCTCTGGGAGAGATTGGCCTGGCTTCTTTCATCTTTGTGCTACTTGAACTTTACCTCCTCCATTAATCTCCCTGACCATCACTTCTCTGCACTCCTCCCTCCCCCCTTTCCTGACCAAACTCCCCTCTGTCAGCACAACTCTTTATTTTCTCTTACTACAACAGTGGCAATAGAGTGCTGTCAGCCTGACAGTCCATCCCCTCTGAAGCAGGCTTTACCCCCCTGGATGCCCTGACTCTGCTGCTAACCCGCTTTCCAAAGGGCAGGAAGGCCCGTCTCTGGCCCGGTGCCTGATGGGCTCCGACAGCAGTGTGTTCTGGGATTACGCCCGCTGAAAAGGGGGGCATTCCAACACCGGCGGCCTTTGTCACAGCACGACCACTGTTTGCTTTTGACAAGACAGCTGTTCAAAGCACTCCCGGCCCCCACGGATGGCGTAGAGGGAGAGAACCCGGGGTGACTTCCGTTTAATGGTGGGGTCGTGGATGTGTGGAGCCACCTCCTGCTTGAACTGACTGTGAGGAGAATTGTTATGTTGTATTTGTTTTGAAATGAAAGTGAAAGTGGATTGGGATCATCTTTTGAACACTACTTCAAGATAACTTTTTACCGGGTACATCACAATATGGTAATGTAATAATCAACTATTTCTTTGGGCTGCTGTTTAAAACGTGACAACAAGCCAACTTCGTATGTTTGAAAGCCGGCAGCTCACAGCCCAGTGCAGACATATTGTACCATGTAACGTTAATGAATCCTCGTTATGCTCCACGCATGCTCATCTACCAAGCAGAGACAGCTCGGGTTCGAATCCAGCCCGTGGTCACTTTCCTGCATGTCACTCCCCACTCTTACCCTGTTTCCTGCACTGTCCTCTCTCCTATCTGAATAAAGGCACAAAAGCTGAAAAAAAAACCTTAAAAAAAAAGCCAAGCCCGTGTTTTAGCCTTTAGCCCACACTCTATCACTCTCCCGTTTAGCTTTGTTCTGCTCTTCTGTCCCTTTCTGTCAGACCTGTCTCCACTATTAATAATAAATACATTTTTTTCAGCAGAGGAAAACCCAGATCTCTCTTCTCAATGGTTAACTCAGCCTGCGTGGTGTTGTCATATAAACTCTGACTTGGCAGGAATCAATCCGGTCCAGTCCAACTCAGCAAGTTCTGATCGGTAAGCTAGAAATTAGCATTTAGAAATAACCTATTTTAGCACTGATAACTTCATCTTAAATGGGGGATAAATGCTTGAGAACTTCCAGGAGAAGCTCCTGGACATATAGCAGACTCAATCAGTGAGGGGTCCTTTTCATTTGGATCCTCTTTAAACGGTTCCCTTCCTCTGTGTGGCCCCACGTGTTGCGTGATGTATGTGTGTGTTTTTTGGAAGTGTGTACTGTAATTAGCTGGACATCCTAATGAGAGCTTCTGCCAGAGCAGCTGGTCCAACTCAGAGGAATGATAATGAATGGATGTCTCCACACAAGGAGCTGACCTGGACATTGATAGCTGGTGCACAACAGAGTAAACACAACCATCATACAGGAAGAGAAAAGTCCAGTTTCAAAAGACCACACAGATATTTTGAGACAGCCTTTCTTAAACCATTTTGATGTTTTGCAGTTACACTAAACTAAGAGACAGTTTTCTTCCAATACACTGAATTCAGTCTACAGGATACACTTCTAGTCTGTAAGAAATGCTTTTATTTTTTCTTTAGAACATGGAAACCATCACAAATTTGAGTCTTAATAAATATATTTTTGCTGTCTCACAATGCATGAAGAATAAGTTACAATAAAAATCTCTGTGACTCAAAAAACAATTGATGGGACACTTTCTGTGGTGGTTAAGCTGATTCCAACCTGGAGATGTGGCGTCACCTTGTGGTGCCTGTGACTTCCTTCTTCTTTTTAACATAGACACATTTTGAAGCAGAAGCACCTCCCCTTGAAGAAGTCTTTATTGTGGCTTGTTGTGGTGATATACACAGACATGACACACAGCTTAAAAAAAACTCAATTTCTCAATTTATTGGACTAATCTATATATTTAAATTAAAAAGATCTTTTAGGTGGTTCATGTTCTCATAAATGTAAATAAGGAGGATAACGTGTGAATAACAAAAAGGTATACTCTTCAAAATCTTTTTATCATTAATTTTTTTATAATCACAGCGAGCTTGTTCACATTTTCATGTTGCACATTTATTGACCTGATCACATTCTGCAGTATCCCATACATTTACCCAATACAAACAACTTATACAACTGTATGGACCGAAGTAAGCAAGTGAAAGGAGTATGGACATACTTAAAATGAAGCTTAATGAATGAAACAAAGTGAAGCATGAAAAGCTGTGCCAGGAGTGACAGGATCATGGCACAGGACTAAAAACCTTTTCTACTGTATGTACAAATTTATAAATATGTAAGGCAAACATGTGCTGAGCTGGACATACAAAGTGTTTAGAACATATATGTGGAGGCAGATCCAAAACTTGAGTTAGCACTGACAAATGAGCCTTGTACACATTTCTATGTTCTTTTTAATTACTAAATTATTCATACACTTTATCTTAAATTGTTTTCCTCTGATTCTGATCACACTATGACGAACAAACTAGTAACCAGATCTTAATCTTTGGTGATCATCTACATTCAGACTGAGGTGGAGTGGGGTGAGATGGTGAAAACAAACTGTCCCTTACATCACTACACTCATGGTATAGAGTCTTCCCTTCTAAACACAAGTAACGTATCAGTGGCTGGAGGACATGGAAAATAAATTGGATCAATAGTAAAAATCTGACAATGAATGTAGTGAAAGTTGTCAGTCACAGTGGATAAAAATGTATTCACTTGTTCATCTGTCAGAGTTATGTTTATACTCATAGTTTGTTGAACATAGGCCAGGGTGAAAAGCAGTGTGAGAGCAGACCTGTTGCTGTTGTCTTTCTCTGTAACTTGAGTCCAAGTGTTTCACTTCATTTGAGGTTTTTGATCTGTTTGTTTGTGTTGCTGATCTTGAGATCCATTTTGTCCACTTTATTCATCAAGGCATCAATGGAGTCGTCCTGCTCGTCGATTTCAGCCTGGAGGCCCAACCCAAGGTTCTTCAGTCTGCTTAAGCCACTGCACATCTCATCTGAGGAGCAAAATTGAGAGAAATATTAGGAACATTTTAAACAACAAAAACATTCATAGCATTTGTTGTTGTTGATGTAAGTGTAGTACATGTAGTTTATTTCATTATCACAAACTTTACATAGAACTCGCTCTTGAGACACTTACAGTATGTAAAACTATCATTGGAGAATTTTTTTAAAAACATGATGATTCGAACAGAAATGTTTCTCACCTAAATTGTTATCGAGGGTCTGGTGTGCCTCCTGTAGCTCAGACAAGACTCCGGAAGGTAAGACAGAGCTACTCGACAGTAGGTATCTACGGCTTCGGGGTTTAGGACCTTGTGTTTACCCACTACTTACGTCTACCATAAACCAAACCAATACGTTGCGACTAAAAGAACACTTATAGAATGGAGGACATAAGTTTACGGATTCCAAACCTACCGACCGAACCATGAATAGAAGTACCTCTCTGCTGCTCGACAAGGCACTCTGCAGTCTGAGAAAGTCAGAAAAAAGTTGGTCAACAGCTGACAAGAAGTCACAAATAATATATGAAACATTTTTGGGGGGAGTTTTACAAATTTTGAGTCATTCTAACTGCCTGGTTTTCAAGATGATCGACATTTGAGTGATCAATCTAAATATGAAGTGTTGAAGTGTTAAAGATTATCTATGAAAAACATCGAGTGTTGAACTAGCTGAGCTTTGGGCCTACCTTTTTTGACATATAACAAGTTTCGAGAAAATGAAAAAGATTGACACCTTCTGTTTGAGATTCTTCTGCATAGTGTGCCCTAAAGTATAAAGTTCAAGCAGCAGCAAATGTTTTGTAGAGTCCTATTTCTGCTTTTTGTTATGTGTTTCTTTGTCTTTAGTATTACTACACAACACCCATGCAGCACTATTCCACTCACCGACACTAGACATAAATGATTTTAAAGACTTATCACGTTGACACAAAAAGACTGAGTTTTTCTCTCATAAAGAAACTACTTTGTTACTTTTTACCTGCATCATCATTTGGTTTTTGCTAAACTTTGACATGGGGTTGTAAATCAAATGAATAATTTTTCCCTATAGTACAATAAAATATCCCTTTCCTTTCTTACTATCTCTCATTGAAGAGCATGTGATAGTCAGTCGGCCCTTTTCCATCAACATAACAAAGCACACGAGTGGTTTAGTGTGGGAAGTCTGCCTACTTATCTATTTTGGCCACGCATAACTAGCTCTCAGTGCAAGTGGAAATCTGAGCCAACTTTAGGGCCATGTAAACAACACAACAAGAAAACACAATCCCTCTTGTTACAGTTATTTCTGGCACAGAGAGAAAATAAACAAAAGAATTAAGTTATTAACTCAAGAAAAGCTTCTACCCTCACATTTACTGTATCTCAGTAATTAAGAAGAAAGTAATGAAACTTACCTTTCACTTCCTTGGTGTGCTTTTGGTGGCTCAGGTGCTGGCTGTGTTTCAGGCTTCCCCTTGAAATAACTAACAAGGCCACCCCACACACTTTTTATACTGTTAATGTGTTTCTGGCTGGTTTTCAGGTCCTGGTCCATGTTATCCAACATCCTATCTGTCCTCTTCAGAGCTTCACCCTGTCGCACCAACTCCTGCAGAGAAGCAGTCAGAAGGAGAAGAGGCAAGAGGTTCAATGGTTCAATGTCAAGGAAATCCCTTTTGTGCCAGGATTACACAATTTTTGTGACATACCTCTCCAGTTTCCACACCCATCTTCTCTGATTCATAGATGAGGCCAAGAGATCGGTAACTACTGTCCACAGCAGACTGAGCTGTACGCATCACTTCCTGTTGGAGGTAGCGCTGCCTCCTCTCTGCATCAGTCAACCCACTGTCATTGAATTCATCATCCAAGCCCCTATTTTTTGGTTTAAAATCTTCATCTTCATCATCATCTGCGAATGGGTTGTGGGATTTAGGGTAGGCCATCTGTATGGGAGTTAGAATTGTGGAGAAGAGAAACTTTGCTGAAAACATAAACACTTTTCCAGAACCTGGGCAAATCAATTTAAAACATCAATATATCGATACCAACGTTGGTATCAGTATTGATCAACACTTGCCCGATTAGATAAACACTCAAAATTATCAGTAAATTGCTGATTTCCTAAACACTTTTATGGTTCTGTAATGGTAAATACACAGTATGTATAAATTGTCTGGTCAAAATGATACATTTAATGCTGGAATATAATAATTGCTGATAACCATGAACATTAAAATTTACTGTTTTATAAGAAAGCAGAAAAAAAAATCAAAGGACATGATTATTTATTCTTATCATCATCTCTAACTATTACTGAGGTTAAAACATGTTTCAGTTTTGTTAAGGATCAGGTCATGCAGCTCACGGGGACTTAGTCGAAAACACATGCAAAATACATGACATCTGTAAAATAATTTACTACCATGATAATGTTTTACAGCATTAGGTTAAGATCTGCTGATATGTTACAGATGATAACCAGGCTGAGAGAAAGCTTCACACCCATCGTTAGCTTAGCATTTATCTGGCAACAATCTTCAGTACAATCAGTTCAGAGCGACGGTGGGACTTTGTAAGACTATTTCACAATAACTAACAGTCAAAATGACTTCTGAAACAAACAGACGGAAAGTAGATGAAACAAAAAACCCCTTTTGAAATAACTTAAGTAGAGCTGAGGGTGTGGGCCAGACCTCAACGGCTACTGACGTTACAAACAAAACTGTCAGAAAACACCATCACATAACTTCACCCGTCAGCTGAATAAAGGCGTCGCAGGCCTCAAATAATCCGACTGTAAGTTATACAATCAGATGGTTAAGAAATGTAGGAACTGCAGTCAGGATTACTATAAGTGACAAACCTTGGACCGTCGACGCTGTGGACGTTTTTGTTACTTCATCAGCTGACAACCCGCTACAGGAGCTTGTCAGTACCCGATCCGTACTGGCGACCCGATCCGTTCTGCGCATGTACGGGAAGCGTCTACATCCGGCCGTATGCGGCTGTGTCTGTGTCAGCCTATTTTACGGCAGCAACGCATCAGGCAACCAGCATACAGCCTGCCGGAATACCAACAGAAGAAGAAGAAGTAGGAGGGAGCCAGCAGGCAACTCGATTTGTACGACGCATTATTGTTTTATGTTTAGTTGTGTTTCAGTTCGTTTGCTGCCTTTGAATATAGGCATGTGCCCTTGTTGCAGTTAGGATGAATAAATAAATAAACAATCAAACAAATAGTTAAAAGGATCGAGTGATTGAAGCTATAGAGATGATGATGATACCCCAAATGCAGAAGAAGAGCATGAATAATTTAAAGAAAGCGTGTTCTGTGTGTTTTTCTGTGATCTGACACATTAAACCCTTATAAACGGAGGCCTATTTAGTCATCCCTGCCCAATAAAGAATGATTTCTGCCTATAAATAAAAGTACATTCTTAATGTGAAATGACACACTACATTAAAAAACTGCATTTCTAATTATCCTTACTTAGTGTGTGTAGATGAAAATTGAAGACAACTAAGATGAGGTGTCATTCAGTGAAGATGACAACAAATTATTGGCTGTCAAATATTCAGTAGGTATTGCATATACCTTGAGTGTTTTTCTTATATTGACCAACTATAAGATGACAAAAGTTTGGTGTGGGATAATTTTCTCTCCTCTATCTGTCAGCTTGTCTTGTTGGCTCCTCTAGATTGTTGCTTTTTACAGCCGCTGCATACCTGGTGTCTCATGGTGTTTCTCTGTGTCTTATCCCCGCCCCCCTGCAACCCTAACACAGTCTCAGCAGATGTCAGGTTTTTAAAGGGAACTTGTTCTTGGTCATTGTAACTTGTTAATTGCTTTATTTACGATTAACCTCTTGAGACCCAAGAGTTTGTCTGGTGTGCATTTTTCATTTCTTTATTTCTCCTTGCTATTTGGGATCACTTAGACCGATTAAGTAAAAAAACCGAAACTTGGTCTTTGTACAGGAAGTTGTGTCTGTGTTAATGGTTATCTAGTTATGTTATTGTTCATAACCACACTTTCTTTGCTCTGAAATGGTTGTAAAGCTGTGATATCACCAGATGATGACATAGAAAGTGTCCCTTAATGTGGCTGATAGGTGAAAATTGAAAAAAGAAATAATAAAGTATCATGGGTCTTAGAGGCAGAAATGGAATATCCACATATTTGTATGTCAGGTCTTAAGGGGTTAAGATGACATAGACTGTATTTTGTCTTGATGTTGGGTTTATCTTGACAAAATAAAGTTTCATTAACATTGACACTTACAGATCTAGACCTGTTGGTGTTTTTGTCAAGTGTCCTAATGTAACACTTGTTATGAATTGATGCAATATAAAATAGAGACTGATTAATTGATTAATCGAACACTGTGGCCCTGCTTTCAGTCTGCAAAACAATAAATGATGATTCAAAATGCCAATAAATAAATCCAAAACTCCCATCGAACAAAGAAATGTTTATTCACTTTACTGTTGCGAAATGACCACACAAGTTTCAAAGCAGCAAAGCAGCAGGATACATTTACACTGCACCAATAATCTTGAGGAGGTGAAAATTATGCACTTGTGGTCACAATTCATGTCTAGGATTGGAATACTCATTTTTTTGCCTTGGAAAAGTTTGAGTGAAGACTTCCGTAGAGAAGTCAAAAATCATTTATCATCTAGATTATGAGAAAATGCTATGTTTTAAAATCTAACAATTAGTTAACATATACATTTATTTAAATCTTTCTGAAATTTTGTTGAATTTTTTGTCAAATATAAGTAATTCTTGTAAGTTTTTTGGGGAAAAAAAACATTTTCTAAAATCAAAATAACGCCTTCCTGTGTTGCTGTCATAAAACAACAACAACAATGAAAAAAAAAAAAAGAAATAATATTTGTTCAATTTCTTGGAACCACTGTCAGTTATGTTTAAACGAATGTGGTAAGTATGAACGACTCAAAATATTTCAAAAAAACAAAACTGATTTCTAAGATAATTTCATGGTCAATTTTGTCTGCAGATGGAGAATCACTGACTAATAAAAAAAATTACATAACTTGACAACCTGAACATTCAGTAATTTTTACTACCCTTTGATGATGAAATTGGGCGCCATCCATCTTTTTGCGTTCTGCCTCACCAGGGGGTAGATAACTATTAAGCAAAAAATTATAAAGTTGAATGTATTTGTCATCCATCTTTGTCTCCGTACCTTGCCGGCACTCACTCAGGGTAAATGGAAACTGTTCTGTCGGCACAATTGAAATCTCCCGGCACGTGACGTCACGTTTTCTTTTTTTTCCCTCCTCATCTCTTCCATCCCCCCCCCTTGTCGTAAAACTTTGCGAGTGGCGGAAGTGACGTCATCTACACGCATGCGCAGAACGGATCGGGTAGCTGGTACAGATCATGTAATGACAGAGCTTCCTGTCACGTTGGGTGACGTCACCAAATTTGATTTCAAGGAGACTGCTGCGCAATAAATGCGCATAAAGTAAAACTTCAATCATCGGCAGAAAGGCAATACTATAGCATAAAAATGTACATAATTATGGAAGCTTAGTTAAAAAAAATGAGAGCTTGGCTTTTTCGACATTGTTTTGTTCATATTAAGTCAAAGTTTTAGATACAAAAGTCGAAATCATGAGATGGAACATCGAAATTTTGATATCAAAAAGTCGAAATGGTGAGATAAAATGTCGAAACTTTGAGAAAATAAAGCCACAATTTCAAAAAAGAGACCAACTTTGAAAATTATAGAGTTAAAAAATGAGAAAAAGTCAATTTAAAATAAATAAATAAATAAAAAGTAGAGATTGTGTGACACTCAGTCAAAATTTTGAGATAAATAGTCCAAATTTGGACTTTTTCATGTCATTAATTTGATTTTTTAATCCCAAAAGCTCGACTTTATATTAGAAAAAACCCCACAAAAAATCCAATAAATCGTTTTTTTTGTGTATTACTATCTGGCAGATAATTATTTTGTTAATTGATTGAAATGGTTTATTTTTATACACTGCATTAAACACGCAAAGGAAAAAACAATCAAAAACAACTGAAAAAAAACCTTTTAAACCCTTGACAGAATTTCTTTCAAATGAATGGGAAGAAGTTTTATTTTTTGTTGGTTCATTTTAATGATGAGATATCTCTTTTTTTAATCTGATGGTGACTTTCAGTTCTTGAATATTGTGTTATTCTCTTTTGTTATTTTTGTGTTTTTGCACAATTCTCTCTAGTATCGTCTTGTTCATTTTCATTTTGTAAAGCACGTTAAATCTGTTTTTAAAAGTGCTCAAAGTGCGTCTTTTTTCTGGTATTACTATTTTTTTTTCTATATATTTTTTTACTCTTATAACCAATACCCACCTACCTACGTACATACATGCGTCTCTTAAATCTATGAAAGTATTTATCACTTGTATATAGGTCACTTTCGTCAAAACACCAATTGTTTTGCTAATTGTGGTTCCAATCATGTAATGTATACAGTCTATGAATGTACCTGAAAACCATTATCAGTCGGACTGTCCCTTCCGTGTTGCCGTACTGCGGCTTTGCAAGCGCCAGCCGCCGCTGTTTGTCTTTTCTCCACTGGCTGAATCTCACTCGCTGATGTGGGGGTAAACATGTCTATCATGGGAGGTGGTACGAGGGGGTTTTACTTCAACACAGTCCTGTCACTGGCCCGTTCTCTAGCTGCCCACCGCCCTGCACCGGCTGAAAAGGTGAGAAAGTGTCAAACATTGAGCCCCAGTAGATAAATATGAACATTAATTAGCCAACGTTTGTGACGCTCAGCAACAGTTTTGTTCAGGGTGTAGCTCTGCTTCCGCACTGCTTCATTTCGTTAGTGATGTTGAAAGCCACGTTAACATTTTTCACTTGTGAACACGTCTGTAGTTGTGAGTACGGCTGTGGGGTATTTTAGTCAGTATTATCTCTGCTTCAGAGATGAGAGTATTTTCTCTGTATCCAGAGGAAGAAGTGGCGTCGCTGGTTGAGCGGTGCCTGTTACTGCATCACACGAGCAGAGCAGTCAGGCTCGATCAGCACTGCAGTCAAACAGGTTTGCAGGGTAAAGAGCAGGGGAGATGAGAGAAAAGGGTTCACAGTGTGCTCTATTCAAAACAACGGCAAACCTGTTGCAAAGATTACAAATTGACATGAACTGTTTCTTTGCCTGACAGTAGATGTGTTGGTTTAGAAAAGAGCTGCTTTTTGCAAACACATTTATGTACAGCCAATTGATTAAAAAAAAAGCACAAACAACTGTATGTTATGAACTGTCAGGTTGCTGTATGCACGTAATATAGAAAAGCCCATTTCCTCCAGTAAAAAATGAGAAAAAATAGAAAACTGGATTTGTTGAGATCCCCCCCCCCCAATATCAAGTCGAAATTTTGGGACAAAAAGTCAACGTTATGAGAGCGGGAATCAAAATTTTGAGATGGACAGTCAAATAGAAAGGATTACAGATCAAAATTTTGACTTTTATCTAAAAATTTGACTATTTTTTCTCACAATTTTGACTTAGATGGGCCAAATAAAAATCTCAACAAAAGTCAAGATTTCATATTTCTTCAAAATTTCTCTGTGATTTTGGGCAGCATCATTTTTTGTGTGCAATATTTTGATTTATCGATCTCCAACTGATGAAAGACAGAAGCAGTTTGCAGACAAGTATAATGAAATCGAGAGCTACAAAATATCTCAGGTGAAAAAATGTAAAGATTTACTGTATGTGTAAAACTAGTAGTAAGTTTGTTTTATTCAGAGGTAAGAGAAATCTTACTTCTGTGAAAATGCGATATTTCGCTAAAAGGTTTAATGCAACACAGCATCACTAGATAAATAGCAGTAAGTCATTGACTTTGGAAATCTCTTTCAGGTCCAAAAACTGCAATGTATGTGTCCAGTAGAGGTCCGTGGTGTGTACACCTTGGATGTGCGTCGCAGGGATGCAGTTATTGCATTGGCTGTGTTTCTTGTGGAATCTGGCCTACAGGTGGGTGGTGGTCAAGAAAAGTCATACTATAGAGATTTCTCCTGATGGTAGTGTTTTATCATTACTTTAAGGACAACAAAGATGTTATCTTTATGCAGGTTTGATTTGAGATCACACTTGAGACACTGCAGATTTACGCAACTTTTTTTTTCTGCAGTACATTGTATATAAAAAGGTGATTCATGGTAGTATTTCACCATTTATCTGCTTTCACTCCCTGCCTCCCAAAGGGCTCTATTGCCATGATAAGCTTATTCTCATAATCTGATTAAAGTGGTGATTAGACATGCAGCTGACCATGTAAGCTTTTAACCTCATCACACAAAGACACGGTGTAGAAAGCTCCCTAACCATTTAATTATGTAGAGATGGTAGCTTTTCCTCTGGTGTTGAAGTAATTTTTTGTTTATTGTCTCTGAGCCAGATTTGAT
>RPOG01000640.1:4226-35928 GCA_008086565.1 Thalassoma bifasciatum
GAGTGGAGAACTGACACACCGTGGAAGACTGACAATGACAGAAAGATGATAAACCAGTTTATCAGAGAGGCAGCTGATGAATTTGGAGGTGAAATCATCGAACACCCCCGCCTGACATTTAGGAAAGAAAAACTCTTCCAGGACGATGGAGTTCACTTCTCTAAAGAAGGAAACAAGATCTTTCTGAGCACAATCTACAACACCCTCAGAAAGGTACTCCAGACGTCAACCATCAACTGCTGCTTAAAGAAACTGTGACATATGTTAATATGTTCTGTATGTATGAGTCCTGCAAAAACAAAAATAAACAAAAAAATAAAACAAACAACCTTGTCAGTGTGTCAGTGATGCAAGATCTGTAGAAAAATGGCGTAAATATTGAAATCTCTGTTTGCTGACCAGATGACTTGCATGCGTGCACTGTAAACAACTGTTGTTAATTTACAGCCAATTTTCAGCAGTAATCTACTGTTTTTATGTAATATGGTTTTGTTCTGTAGTCAGAAATGCATTGTGGGGGCGCGGATGGCCAAGTGGATATGGCTGCGCACCATGAGGCTTGCCCTCGAGCGGGCGGCTCGGGTTCGAATCCGACCTGTGGCCATTTCCCGCATGTCACTCCCCACTCTCTCCCCTTTCCGACACTATCCACTGTCCTCCTCTATCTAATAAAGGCACAAAGGCCAAAAAAATAACTTAAAAAAAAAGAAAAGAAATGCATTGTGGTCTGGTAAATTTGAAGTGAGAACACAAAGGCCTATAATGATATGCTAATGTTTTAAATACAGTAAAATACAGTATTTGTGGAAGAGTGGGCGTTTTTCTAAAGTTGGATGTGTGATGTAACCATGAGTGGGGAGGGCACACGGTGGACATGAGACACTGCTGTACACAGATGCATTACACGGGTGACTGTCGCTGTCTACAGTCCTATGTGGTGTAGACAAGCCATCTCTGCTCCATACTGTAAGCTGGCAGTATTTCCCACAAATTACAGTCATATACAGTACTCCAGTGTACTGCTGATACATTATATCTAGAAGACTATTCATTCGGAGTTCTACAGTAAAAGACACCATTATTCGACGATATCCTTGACATTCTGTCTTTGCTATCTACAACTGGTCCAAACTGCTTACAAGGTCAAAGACAGCCTGTGTGACCTACATGATACACTCATGTACAGCAGGGTCTCATGTCCACTGCATGCCCTCCTCATTCATGGTCACTAGGTGATGAAGGGTAAATACTGTAAATTTCTGCTACAGTAAAATTCAGTACAGTAATATAATGGCAACCCTGCTGCCAGTTGTTTACTGTTTTTTCACACAAAAATTTGTTAGTGTGGGCTGTTTCCAGGTGCCCTGGCGTCTTCATACAGTCCAAAAACATGCTCATCAGGTTGATTGATGTCCAATTTCTCTGTAGGTGTTAATATGTGAGAGTGAATGCTTGTCTGACTCTATGTGTTAGCCCTGCGATAGGGTGAACCCCAATTTGCAGGAAAAGGAGGAAAAACAGGAAAGATAATGGATGGATAAGAAAATTCTATGTTTCTAAAGGTCCTGACTTACAAGAAAGTTTATATGAAATGTATCTATATTGACAATAGAACAGTTGCTATTACATTTATATCTCTAATTGTTACAAGATTTTGAAGCTAGAAATAATTCCAAATCTCCTGAATATCGCTGAAGGTTTTGGAAAAGTGCCCCTCGACTGTAGTAATACATATAAAAAAAGGTTTACAGCATTAGCTTAATTTTGCCAATAATCTCATTTTGATTGTGAATAGGCATATACAAACCTGATAAAAATCTGAGTCAGCAATTTATTTAAAAAAAAAAAAAATTAAAGTGAAATAGTGTGTTTATCAGATGATCAACAGGTTAAGATTACAGCCTTCAAAAGACAAAATCTGACTTTTACAGATTTTTTAAAGAATGTAGATTCAAAGTCATTTTCTGTCAGTTATGCACACTGTCATGACCTTCTGATGGCAAAGGCTAAAAAACTTTCTCTCTTAGAACATGGTCAGAAGTTTGATTGTTGAGGTTTCTGAAGGTTATGGAACAAAAAAGTCAAGAGGTAGACCTGAGGAAGTTTCCCCAGCGCTGAGCTGAAGGATCTGATTGGCTGGCGGACGTAAAGGAGGACTGTTCCTCCTTCTGAACCTCTGACAGATGTCCTTATATGGATGAATTGGGGAGTGGTTTATGTTAATTTCGGGATGCGGGAACGCGCCAGTCGATTTAGAATGATTCTGATTCACTAATATACGCAAGGTGTTGCGAACAAAAACGGCTGGTGCGCACATGTCATGAATCCGACGGTGATTTTGCGTATTTGCTCATTTCGTGCGGGGAGTAAGAACGTTTCTACGCATTTATTCGTGAATGAGGCCCAATGTGAATGTACACCAAAAAAATGCAGAATTACAGCAACAATACAATATAAAGTTATTGTAAATTAAAATAAGAAAATGACTCATGTTCATTTGTAAGTTGTAGGGTTTCTGCATTAACAGGACTCACACCTGAAATAAGTCAGATGTACCTTTGATGAGGCTCAGCTTCGTTGCGTGTTGATGGCGTTTGTCAACTCACTCCAACTGCAGTTCAGTCCAGTAAACTGTTTGACTGATGGACAGCTGGAATTGTGAGACCGAAAAGTTCTCATGCTTCCCACTCCATTGATAGGCCTGCTCATTTATTACGGGCTGTAAAACCTCAAAACAGTTAACTTCTAGCTTGTCTCCACTCATCATGTAGGTTTGTTGTTATAGTCAAGTTAAATATGATCCGGTTCTGACACCAATTTATTTTGAAAGTCACAGGCTCTTTCAAGTGCTTTCTGTGCACTACTTCCTGTCCTGCTTGATCCTCCCTATGCTGAATTGATGTGTCACAGCTCTGACCTTCCCCATAATGACTAATGGAAGGACAGGTCTGTATTCTCTCTTATTAACTCTTTCCCCGCCAGCGTTCTGATGATTAGTTGCCAGCCAGCGCCAGCGTTTTTTACCTTAACCATGAATCTTTGAAGGCCCATTGAAAATGTTGTGTTTGGGTTCTTTGTATGGTGAATACATCAAAAGAAAGAAGAGGGTTTCAGCTTTTAAATTCAGAAAACAGATTTATTTTATCTCCGTTACTTTTTGAGTTATCACCATTTGAATATCGGCCATTTTCAAGAAAAAGCAACATTCCAAACAAAAAGCCCGGAAAACAACGTTTTTTTGGAACACATACTTTGTGGGAAAAAAACTGATTCAATATTTACAGTTTTTGACCCTGTCTGTTTAACAAATATAAACACTGTATTGAGAATGACAAAATAAAAAACAATAACAATAATAACAATTATTAGTGTGAAGACATCCCATTATTACCCAAATTGTTTGCCAAAACTTTACACATCTCCCAAAGCAAACGATTCATTGTCAAATTCGGACTTACAAAAATCAATTCTAATTGATCATCATACCAGTTTAGCCTTTGTTTTCATAAACATTTTCATGCTGATCATTTTAGCACAATCAAATGAACAGAACATCGTGTGTCTTTCACTTTCCCCGCCTCTGTCGTCTCCGTTGTCTGCCCCGTCTTTGTCTGTCACTACGTGAAACTTTTTTTCCTCTGTCTCCCTCACCTCCGTGTCCATCATTTACACAGTCATCCCCATCTTTGCTTCATCTTCGCTTTCTCCGTCGCTGTGGGGCATGTCATACTCGTATGAAAGTAGGTCAAAGTGCGAGTTATCGTAGGCCGAGTCCGTGAATAATCCGAAGCTTCCGTGACGCTGTATCTCCCTGGAGCTGCATTTTCAGAAGAACGCTGATGGCTGTGTAGAATGTTCCCAATTGATACGTAAAGCAATAAGTTTCCATGAAAGTTGCTTCTTCTTCATTTGTTTTGTGCACTAAGAAGTGTGAGGTTGATGCACAAGATGCAAAACAGCGCCCTCCGCGTTGTGGCGGCAAAAACACGGAATGACGGAAAAACTCGTTAATGGCGGGGAAGCGTTGTGACGAGATTGACGGAATATCTCGTCAATGGCGGGGAAAGAGTTAACTCATGCTGCATTGCCTCGCCTCCTTTATTTTAGCTCACAGGGGACATCGGACCCAGCACTGGTTAGCATTGGCATGATACAGGCTGGTAACAGCTGATCTTGTGTGTAAACAATGCAAACATGGTTGTACATAAGATCCTGGGACAAACAAAAACAGTGAAAAGAAAACAAACATTCCAGATGTAACCAGTTTGGCATCCATGGCCATGAAATTAAAAGTAATTACAGTTTGCAAACACAAAAATAGCTAAAAAGAGAAAAAAAAGTCGCAAAATAAAAAGACAAAGAAATTAGCTGCAATGAGCAGCCACAAAACACGCATTTACCTTTAGTTCTCACAGACTATCACAACAAATATGATGGAAAAACATCCAATAATTTGTTTAATGTCTTTTTTTTTCTTTTGTTCATTTTAATGATGATACAGAATCTTCATAACACAGGTAAATAAAGCCAAAGGTGATGGTTGATGAATAAATACATGGTGGCCCACAAGTTTCCATAACACAGGAAAATGTAAAATGTATATTGTTTTATGATTTGGATACCCTAGAATATGTGTTTGATTTAACTTAGGTTAACTTTGGGGGGCACTGGAGGGCTACTGTGTATGAGGTGAAGATACAAGAGATAAATCATCTCAAGGAACATACCACCAACGCTATTACAAGCATCACCTCAACTCTGCTGATGTAAGTTCATCAACAGTGGGAAACACTAATATGTGTTTTCAAAACAATAGTAATCATATGGAGCAAATTCATAAAAACAGTTGTCCAACAGAAAATGTTTTTTTTCCTATGTATGGAAACTTTTGGACTAACCTGTTATATGATTGTTCCTTTATTGTGGGTTCAACACACTGTAAGTACGATTTTCAGCACTTGTCATCACTGTGAATTGCCATGGAAGTTAGGATTCAAAGGTTTACACAAATAACTGCCTTTAACACCAAGGATTGGTGTGGATCCACAGGATCAAGGTGAGAAAATGGACAACCAAGCCCAACCTCTGCTACTGAGAAACAAACCTGAGAGATACAGTGTGTTAAAAGAAAACAAAGGCTTCTGTTTATTTTTAAATGTTGTCTGTGACTAGCTGAAGACACAGGCTGAGACATTCCGGAACTTCACGCATCATAAAGGCTGAACATTCCACACACTGTTCTTTTAGTTTAGAGCTGAACACTTGTTGCAATTTTGCTCTCACAGAGACAAGCACACAATCGTTGGTTGGCATTTTTGGCAGTTTTACATCAAAGACATTTGAAAGTTCACTGAACCAAAGCTTTAATTCAAAGACAACTGATTTCTTCTTGTGAATATCTAGCTCCACTGTCTGTTTAGAAATGGATCTCCAAGTATCCCAAGGAACCAAGTTGTCCTCCTGGTCTTCGGACTACATTGTGAAGGATTTGATCAAGAACAGCAACTTTGAGAGAGTTGTAAAGTGTGTGAAGTCAGCCACCGAGGAGACGGTGGCTGTGAATATCACTAAGATTGACTCAGTGTTAGAGGCGCAGCAAAAGGGCATCAACCTGCTGAAGCTGAAAAATTTCAACCCTGACACCTGGAACTTTGTAAGGTGGGAGACCTCTTTCATATTCAGAGGGCACCTGTGTCAGGAGTTTGAACCGCTCGACATGAGTTTGAAGGACTACATCAGCATGAGACAAACCCCCTCCTTCACACTCACAGAGGTNTCAGAGTCCAGAAAATGTTGGGGTCCAGAGACTCCGAGTCTCAGGTCTTTTAGTTGGGGTCCAGAGACTCCGAGTCTCAGACCTTTTGGTTGGGGTCCAGAGACTCCGAGTCTCAGGTCTTTTAGTTGGGGTCCAGAGACTCCGGGTCTCAGACCTTTTAGTTGGGGTCCAGAGACTCCGGGTTTCAGGCCTTTTGGTTGGGGGTCAGAGACTCCCCCAGAGTCTGGAAAACCAACCCCAGGTCTCTGAGGTGCAGAGTCCAGAAAACCAACCCCAGGTCTCTGAGGCCCAGAGTCCAGAAAATGAACCTCAGGTCTCTGAATCCCAGAGTCCAGAAAACCAACCCCTGGTCTCTGAGGCTGATGAGCCCAGCGTGGTTTGCAGCCAGAGGTTGGTAAAGAAAGAAAGAACCTATGATGAAGTTCTGCAGGGATGCAATAAAGACAGAGACTGCATGTCCCCGAAGAGGAGAAAGGCAAAGACTGAACCACAGGGACTTCGAATGAAAAGACCATACAGTTCAGTTTACCAGGGCACTAGTGGGATCCATGATATCTTACCACCAGAAAGTAAGAGGAGAAGGGTGACCCTGGATGCAGAAATGAATGAATCAAAGACCCCAACAACACCAAAAGAGGATCATTCCTGTGCAATCCAGGCCCCAAAACGTCAAGTGAAAAGACGGTTTAGTGCAGTTCATCAGAGCACAGGAAACAAACAAATCTGCCCTCCAGAGAGGAAGAGGAGAAGGGTGGACCTAGATTCAGAAATGAATGAAACTAAGACTCCAATAACACTGATAGAGGAGCCTTCCAATGTGACTGAGACCTCAGTGGAAGTTCCTTCTGATGTGAAAAAGCGTCTCACTCTTGTGAGATCCAGGTTCCGCAAGAGTCAGACTGAGACTGACATCCAGGTCCCTAACGAAGGTCAAGAGACTAAAAGTCCTGAAGGTTGCCCTCCCACTGTGATACAAGCTCCTGAAGAGGGTCCCTCTATTGAGGTCCAGCCCCCTAAAGAAGATCCTGCGACTTTGATCCAGCCAGAAATAAGTGACCCCCCAACCCCACCAAAACAAACATGTGAGGTTACAAAAAAACCTAAAATCTGGATCATCGGGTCAAGCTACGTCCAGCAAGGAAGAAAAGCAGCAAACGAACTGTTTGGAGAGAACTTTGGATTACCTGTTGAGGTAGAATGGTTTGGAAAAGGAGGCATGGGCTGGAGAGGAGTCCTTCCTCGATTCAACAACGCAGTCCTCAAGCAGAGCCCTCCTGACATTTTGGTCGTTCATGCTGGTGGCAATGATCTGCAACGTGGATGTGCTCAGAAGCTTGCAGAAAAAATGAAAGAAGACTNTCCCTCTATTGAGGTCCAGCCCCCTAAAGAAGATCCTGCGACTTTGATCCAGCCAGAAATAAGTGACCCCACAACCCCACCAAAACAAACATGTGAGGTTACAAAAAAACCTAAAATCTGGATCATCGGGTCAAGCTACGTCCAGCAAGGAAGAAAAGCAGCAAACGAACTGTTTGGAGAGAACTTTGGATTACCTGTTGAGGTAGAATGGTTTGGAAAAGGAGGCATGGGCTCCTCTCCTCAGGAAGGAGCTAAGTTGTTGCGTCAGGAGTTCGTCTCGGGAGGACTGTAAAACCAGCAAGTACGACCACCGTTACTAGACGTTGCACCTACACGAGTCTTCGAACGTCTTTTTTACTTTCTTCTGAACCATTTTGAAGTAGTTCTTAAGGGAAGGTACCGATATGCATTCTCCTGCATTAACGAGCGCAGGGAGTGGAGAACTGACACACCGTGGAAGACTGACAATGACAGAAAGATGATAAACCAGTTTATGTCTCTCCGGCGACTACTTAAACCTCCACTTTAGTAGCTTGTGGGGGCGGACTGTAAATCCTTTCTTTTTGAGAAGGTCCTGCTACCTCAAGTGAAGAGATTTCTTCCTTTGTTCTAGAAAGACTCGTGTTAGATGTACACCCTCAGAAAGGTACTCCAGACGTCAACCATCAACTGCTGCTTAAAGAAACTGTGACATGTGTTAATATGTTCTGTATGTATGAGTCCTGCAAAAACAAAAATAAACAAAAAAATAAAACAAACAACCTTGTCAGTGTGTCAGTGATGCAAGATCTGTAGAAAAATGGCGTAAATATTGAAATCTCTGTTTGCTGACCAGATGACTTGCATGCGTGCACTGTAAACAACTGTTGTTAATTTACAGCCAATTTTCAGCAGTAATCTACTGTTTTTATGTAATATGGTTTTGTTCTGTAGTCAGAAATGCATTGTGGGGGCGCGGATGGCCAAGTGGATATGGCTGCGCACCATGAGGCTTGCCCTTGAGCGGGCGGCTAGGGTTCGAATCCGACCTGTGGCCATTTCCCGCATGTCACTCCCCACACTCTCTCCCCTTTCCGACACTATCCACTGTCCTCCTCTATCTAATAAAGGCACAAAGGCCAAAAAAATAACTTAAAAAAAAAAAAAAAGAAATGCATTGTGGTCTGGTAAATTTGAAGTGAGAACACAAAGGCCTATAATGATATGCTAATGTTTTAAATACAGTAAAATACAGTATTTGTGGAAGAGTGGGCGTTTTTCTAAAGTTGGATGTGTGATGTAACCATGAGTGGGGAGGGCACACGGTGGACATGAGACACTGCTGTACACAGATGCATTACACGGGTGACTGTCGCTGTCTACAGTCCTATGTGGTGTAGACAAGCCATCTCTGCTCCATACTGTAAGCTGGCAGTATTTCCCACAAATTACAGTCATATACAGTACTCCAGTGTACTGCTGATACATTTTATCTGGAGGACTATTCATTCGGAGTTCTACAGAAAAAGACACCATTATTCGACGATATCCTTGACATTCTGTCTTTGCTATCTACAACTGGTCCGAACTGCTTACAAGGTCAAAGACAGCCTGTGTGACCTACATGATACACTCATGTACAGCAGGGTCTCATGTCCACTGCATGCCCTCCTCATTCATGGTCAGTAGGTGATGAAGGGTAAATACTGTAAATTTCTGCTACAGTAAAATTCAGTACAGTAATATAATGGCAACCCTGCTGCCAGTTGTTTACTGTTTTTTCACACAAAAATTTGTTAGTGTGGGCTGTTTCCAGGTGCCCTGGCATCTTCATACAGTCCAAAAACATGCTCATCAGGTTGACTGATGTCCAATTTCTCTGTAGGTGTTAATATGTGAGAGTGAATGCTTGTCTGACTCTATGTGTTAGCCCTGTGATAGGGTGAACCCCAATTTGCAGGAAAAGGAGGAAAAACAGGAAAGATAATGGATGGATAAGAAAATTCTATGTTTCTAAAGGTCCTGACTTACAAGAAAGTTTATATGAAATGTATCTATATTGACAATAGAACAGTTGCTAGTACATTTATATCTCTAATTGTTACAAGATTTTGAAGCTAGAAATGAATCCAAATCTCCTGAATTTCGCTGAAGGTTTTGGAAAAGTGCCCCTCGACTGTAGTAATACATATAAAAAAAGGTTTACAGCAATAGCTTAATTGTGCCAATAATCTCATTTTGATTGTGAATAGGCATATACAAACCTGATAAAAATCTGAGTCAGCAATTTATTTAAACAAAAAAAAAATTAAAGTGAAATAGTGTGTTTATCAGATGATCAACAGGTTAAGATTACAGCCTTCAAAAGACAAAATCTGGCTTTTACAGATTTTTTAAAGAATGTAGATTCAAAGTCATTTTCTGTCAGTTATGCACACTGTCATGACCTTCTGATGGCAAAGGCTAAAAAACTTTCTCTCTTAGAACATAGTCAGAAGTTTGATTGTTGAGGTTTCTGAAGGTTATGGAACAAAAAAGTCAAGAGGTAGACCTGAGGAAGTTTCCCCAGCGCTGACCTGAAGGATCTGATTGGCTGTGCATCAAGACATGAAATGATCCTCGACCCAAATTAAGACCTTTACTGGTGCTGCCTGCAGCCCAATAACAATCAAATGGCGTTTGAGAGAGAAGGAATTTAAAAAAGACCTCTTCAAAGGCCTTGTCTTCTTCTACTAAACTGCTTATTTGCACTTTGAGGGAGAGAAGCAAACATGAGACATTGAAAAGTGAAGAAAGTTTGATTCTCTGAGGAGAAAAACTTGAACCTTGGTGGCACTGATGGCGTCCAATGTCACAGGAATGACAAGGAGATGTTTTCTAGGCGGAACAGTGGAGATGTTGCAGGTGGTGTCCTTCATGACTGAGGGCCCTGCTCTGTGTTCTAATAACTTGGTTTTTCATCAGGACAAGGCTGCAGTTCACAATGTTCGCCTGACAAAGAACTTCTTCTTCTCCCAGAGGAATAATCTCACTCTTTTGGAGCATCCTGCGTGTTCCCCTGATCTAAATCATATTGAGAACATTATGGGATGGATGGAGAGGGAAGTTTACAAAAATGGATTTCAGTCCTAGACAGTGGTTGCCCTCCAGGAAGCATCTTCACCACTTGGAGCAACTTTCTGAATAACGTCCTGGAAACACTTGCATCAAACATGAACAAACCAATATTTCTTAGTTTTGGTCCTAAACTTTCCATCAGCTGATGAACAGACCATTTCACATGAATCGTTTTCAATAAATTTACTTATTTCTTTCTTATCCCTCTTTTGCATCTTGAAAGTATTTAGAACCTTTTAAGATCCAATTGTGCAAAATGTTTATTTGTACCATTTTCCAACTGGCCTTAAGATTTTGATCAGGTGTGTATATGAAAGTAAGACTATTCAAGTCCCTACAGGACCTTTAACTTGATAAATCTAAAACCATTTCTGTGTGAGTGTTTTGTTGTGCTTGCACAGTAAACTCTGTGAGGATGTTGTCACTCTGATTTAAGATCCTACCTTTGCAGTGTCCTGCATTATGCTACAGAGCAGCAGAGGCAAACAGCTCCAGTAAAACATTTTGCAGAATGTCTCATGATCAAAACATCAAGACAAAACATTACATTGAAAACTGAACTCACTGTTTGTACAGTTTCCAGAAGAAGTCCCCCTTTCATAACTGTTTCCTATCTGCACGACATCAGGTTCTGATTTAAGTAATAACCATAGACAACTGAATATTATAACAGTGTCTCTTTATAAACAATTCATCAAAGTTACTGACTGTTAAAATATCAAATAACTGTTCGTTCTTTGTGTTTATCCACCCACTGTACTTCTCACAAAGGTTTACAGAAACTCTAATTTGAACCTGATTGTGTCCACTCCCCTTGTGTCCCTGTTGACCTCCTCTGACCACACCTCATCTGAGCCTCAGTGTGTTCACTCTGCACGCTGCAGCACTCATCCTGTTAAAGCTGTGGCCTTCTCACAGCCTGATCACGGCTGTGATTTATCCTCTAAACCTGAGGGCCAGAACACATAAATATATATTTAAAACCTGTAAACTCCCACTATCCATTAAAATGATTCAAGTCCCTATTTTGGTTAGCTGTGCCCTCCCACCACAACTGGCTTTGATTTGTCAGAGCAAACCAGATGCAGGTGATGTTCCCTGCTCTCTTCCAGGGTTGTTTTAAATCAAAACCAGGACAGGTCTGAGTCTGATGAGATCTGCGAAGAACCTGGTGCTCCCTCAGGTCTTGGTCAGGGCCTGTGGGCACACCTTGACTTAGCAGGATGACAGATAACCCTCAGGGTCTGCACTCCTCTGTCTTCACCCTGCGTTAAATGTTCTGGCTCATAGTTCTTTTATTACCACCTTGTAAGCACTAATTCAGCCAGAGACGAAAAATGATGCAAGCCAAAGCAATCGGCTGAGTGTGGGTCGCTTTCATCGCATTTCCATTTAGCAGAGAGCTGTGATCCTGCGCTGTCAGCTTAAAAAAGCTCAGCTGGAGAGTCACAGGAGCAGTGTTTGGCTCCATACACAAAAATCAAAGACAGTACTTATTTTAGTACAACCCCTCAATTCTCCCAAGAGTTTTTAATTTGCTCCAAAGTTTCAGATTCTGCACTGCAAGAAGCCTCAAATAATCACTTTTCCTTTCTGAATTTAATAAGCTGAAACTGCTTCAGACTGTGTCATCAGAAACTTTTCTCAGCTCTGAGGAAACTGTTTTTAAGACTCCAAGATTGTAAAGAAAAAAAGTACAATAAAATAAAAATACACATGCAGCAGTTATTCTGCAGTGGTCTCTTCGAACCTGAGTCTATCAATAAAATGAGGAGCCAGGTTATCTTTGCTCTGCTTGGTGAGGATGGCGTTGGTAGATAAGGATAGAGTAAAAAGAGACAATAAATAAAATATTTTGTTACTATCAGGACTAATTCACTTAAATGAGAACAAGTAATGAAATCACAGCTGTCTCAGTTTGAAATTGCAGACAGGAAAATAGATTCTCCTCTCCCCCCACTTTTACCAGGATAACTTTATCATGTGCACTATATGAAACATGCAGTGGTGACAGCAAAATCATAGGAGTCTTCATTTGTCTCACTTCAGAGAAATTTGTCTTATGCAGAGGGGTCTGCTGCACAGGCAACACATTCAGTGTATTTCACTCATGCATCCAGAATAAACAATTAACATATGATAAATAGCAATATATGAAAACAAAAAGAAAAACACGTAACCACAGGATAAGTATAAAAGTATATTCTAGTACCTCTGTGCAGCTTCAGCATCACGACTCCAGTCTCTCCTCTCTGTCTATGCTGACTTGCTGCTTGTTTGTTCAAACAGGTCTTGGGGAAGTACAGAGCCTGTGACTTTCAAAATTAAACAAGCTAAATGTGATCTAGTTTTGACAGAGTTTGACTACAGCAATATACGGACATAATGAGCAGAGACACGCCAGGAGTCAATGGGTTTAAGGTTTTACAGACAAAAATGAATGAAGATGAAGAGAGACTTATCTATGGAGTGGGGAGCATGGGAACTCTTTGATCTCGCGACATCAACTGCCTGTCAGCCCTGCAGCTTGGCGGACGCAACAAATAGTCAACATGCACTGCAGTGGAGATGCAATGCAGACGGATTCACTTGTGTGCACCATTTGTGTGAATTGTTGGTAAGAGTTTGAAAAGTTTGGTTAGTTTACAGTTTCGTGTACATTCCCTTGTAAATTACTGTACAGTTAAAGAGGCAGCTTTAGCTTTTATGGCTCATTTCCTGCTATGGTCCCCGGCCAGTTGTACAAAATATAATGCAATCTTTAAGATTTCAAATACAACAAAACATATTACATTTATAATAACATGTGAAAGGAAAAAGAAAAGAAATATATAACATGTTAAACAGTTGAAGCAGACACAAACAGGGCACATCATCACACATCTCTGACCTGCTGATGACTTCAGGCCATGTGCCACCAGGAGTCGAGCAGGTTTGATAAACAAGGAGGTGATTCAAATCAGGATTTAGAACATGGTGCTGTCTTTTGAAAGAGAGACTGATGCATTTCTGCAGCAAAAATAGACTTACAGGGCAACAACAGCAAGCAGCCATTGGTGGCTGGAGATGGACCGCAGTGTACGTGTTGCATGTGAATGTGTATGTCTGAGTGAAGAGTCTAATCGCTTTAAAATTTGGCTTAAGAATCAGGATTTGACAGTGACCCCTGAAAGGTGAAATGTCTTGTTTCAGATGGAGAGCTTTTCCTTTGGGGGTGACTCAATGATTTCTGTGTGTGTATGACTGTTAGACCTCACAAATCCTCACGCTGCACTGTGCCATTTAGATTAATGTTTGGAGACACTGAGCTCTCATACACCTACTAACAGCTTATCAGACAACTTTAAATTAGAGCAGAGTAAATTTAGTTCTCAAACATGTCCGGAGGGGATCCTACGTGTGGCGCTCACCTTGTATATTTTGAGTCAGTCTAAACCGAGACATCCTGTTTCACAGGAAGGTGTCACTCACAAATCACCCAGTTTGCAGGGAAACAGGAATCTGGCCAGTATCACCATCCACGCACACAGATTTTTTTTAGTCTTTTACATGAAGGAGTTTGTGTGGATCTGATTTCACTCATTCATACGTGTAGTTTGACGCGTCCTGAAGAGAAGATCTGTCGGTACATTAGATACTGTAAATTCTACGCTACCGTGTTTTAAAGGGATTAAGTCACAGGAGTACATTCACACAAACATGTCAGTCAGTTGAAGTACTGTTTAATCAAGGATGACAGAAAAACTCCTGAGGCGATAGAGCAACAGCTCACCAGAATTACCATGAGCATCTTTCCAGTCGTGAAGCCTCTCTCTCCTCTTTATTGGTATTTTTAAGTCAGGATAAACCTGAGGAATGGAACAACCATTAAGAGAAACAATAACTCTGTTTTCTTTGGCAGATCAGAGCTTTTTTTCAGAGAGAAAGAGAAGAAAAAAGAGAGGAAAGAAAACAACTGCGGCTGCTCTCCTGGCAGGGCCGTGAGATGCGGTGGTGGTGGTGGTGGTGGGGAGTCGAGGGCTCTGCTCGTGCCAGCACATCCACATGTCATCTCTGTTTAGACACACCTTGGAGAATGTGACCTCTTTCCAAGCCTGGCCTGGCAAGGGGTCTGCGATGAAGGGGGGAAAAGCCCTGGATTGTAGCTAACCTGCGCCAGATAGAGTCATCTCCCACTGTGTGCATGCATGCATATGTGCTCATGACTCACATCGCGGATGGTATGTTTGCATTTGCGTGCAGGGTTCCAGATTAATGACGTGGAATCTGGCACGTTGAGCGCACACTGGCTCTGTTACTTTGAAAACCATCAGAAGGCCTCACCAAGGGGTCAGCATCTGTTTTAGCCCCAAAACTCTTCAATCGGCCAAATCAGACTTCTTTTCTTACACCTATTGTGATGCTTGTTTGTGTGATCTCACCCTGCCAATCACAAAACTCCTGAGAGGGAGCCATGTCAGAAATTACTCATCTCAAAAGTGGATTTGGGATGGCAGCTTAGCAACAAGGCGGGCAGTAACAGTGTCCTGGGGTTGTGGGAAGACAGAGGGGGGGTGAGTAGACAGGCCGGCAAAAAGACATCACCTGTGTATTAGGGGGATAAGCTGCCGCCAGACACACAAAGTACACACACAGCAGAATCGTCCTCCCTGCCCGCCGCTTGGCCTCCGGCGGCGAGGGATAACTGAATTACAGTAGCAGCAAAAAGCTAATCTCACTTCCTCTGTGGGGGTCACATGTGTGCGCTCCTGTACGGCCGTCTGTGGGGGTGTTGTGAGCGTTCGTTTGAGAGGCCATGTGCATTTGTTCAGGCTCAGCGTGGTTTTTGGAAAGCATGTTATCCTGACAGAGAGCGTGTGTTTACTAGATGAAAATGAAGGCTCACATCCAACCATCCTGCAGGGAGCAGAAGGTGAGGAGTATAGAGGTGAAGAGCACGCAAACCTCAGTCTTTCTCTTCTGCTTTTGTGTGCAGCACTCTGTGTGTTATCCTCCTGTACCTGCTCACTCCCTGCTGTCAGTCATTCTGACGAGCTGTCGTCTGAGCAGCATTCCTAAAGCTTCCACACATTTCCAAAGAACAGATGGAAAAGGCAGAAAAAGAGGCAATTCAGATGTTTACTCTGATTTTAAACAGATTCTGTTGTATGTTTGGTCTCGCTCTAGCATTTCTGTAATTATTCTACCTTCATGGGCTGTTTATTAGCAAACACTGTAGAAGTGACCATGGAAACAATAAACCTTCTGCAACACCATGTCACAGTTTATTAAGGTCAGAACATAAACTGTGTGACAGAGGAAGCAGGTTGGTACACAGAGATGACGGTAACAAGGTGATGACTCACTTGGTTGAAAACGGGAGGGTGTCCAGAGGGTGTGGGGATCCAAACTACAAACCCTGAAACTGAAACTATGATTGGCTTTTAGACTTATTGTCGGAAGTTTGACTTGAACTTGTACAGCTGCAGGTAATCATCATTTTAATGCAGCACATCTCTGTTACAACTCCATATTTAATCCGTATTGGATAAGACAATATGCAGTAGATTAGTTAACACTGAGCAGCACTGACACGTGTAAGATGTGTTTGGATGGATGGATGTATTATGTAATGTAGAGGATCTCTAGAGACTTTCCTTATAGAATGAGAAAAGCACAAACCATGAACCACACTGCAAAAATGGAAATCTAAGCAAGTCTTTATGTCTTATTTGTAGTAAAAATGGTCTTAATGTTCTCAATTTGAGCCACATTCACCAGACCAGGTCATAAAATGTCTTATTTCAAGTTTTTAAGACAAAAATGAGGTGTAAATTGCTTGTAACAAGTCAAAAAAATCTGCCAATGGGATAAGACGAATTCGCCCGGGAAGTTTCTTGAAATTAGAAAGATGTCCCAGAATCCCTGTAGCATCCGTGTTCAAATGTCCAAATTTGTGTTTTGTTAAGTTTAGTCTGTTTTGTCTGAAATATTTTGCACTTTTTAAAATATTTATTCCCATTGACCTTCAGGGCCACCGTAGTTTTGAAGACAATTATCATGTATAGACTTAAATAATTTCGACACCAGTCTGAGAGTCTGAGTCAACCAAGTACATCTGACTGTCTTGTTTGAATCTAAAAACAGCCAAACTTGAAATCTTTACGACATGTTGACTTTATCTTTAACCATTGAAGACCAAATGTATCATCAGCCTCTGATGTTCTACACTGACACAAAGCAAAGTCACTCATCACTACTAATGTAATGGGGGTACAACCCAGCCTGGGCCTCTTTAACTTCCCTCGTATAGTCTGGACTGGGGGTATATTTTGGCCCATTCCACAGTTCAGTGTATGTCTCAATAACCCAAATGAAATGTTTGTGACTGATCTTTGACCTTCATATCAAATTATTATGATACTGTGATGATTTCACCTCTGAGTTTGGTACCTTGGCTCACCCCAGGGTCTGTGTGCTGACCCATGAGGTCAAGCCTGATGTGTTCAAGTGTTTCATTGAAGCAGAGGTTCGTGCTGTGATTAAAGGTTTCTAACATGATGCTGTTGTTATGGTTATTTGTTGCATTTTGGAGCTCTAACACAGACATACCTCTCCTCACCTCTCAGCCTCACCTTGGAGCCCGAACAGACGAGCGTTCCTGTTTCCCATCTGCACTCGGCTGACTGGGTTAGACTGGAGCCCAGGTTCTGATCCAAACCTTTGAGAAGCGTAACCTGAGTGAGTGTGTGTGTGTGTGTGTGTGTGTGTGTTCTGTTTCCTCGCAGTCTTCCTGCAGTTTTGTCCTGTGTGAAGTGAGTGATGTGGCTGCGATACAGAGGTGGAACACGTCAGCGTTTTCCCACACACTCACCGGGCTGTGTGTTTGTCCTGGTGTGAGTGCTTCCTTGTGTGTGTTTACATCTGTGTGAACATTGTAAGCCGTGATGTTTGCTGCTAAATGTCAGCAGCTGGCAGATCATGGATGTGAGTGAGCGGCGCTGAGCTCCTCCTGCATGCCAAACAGTTTGGTTGGCAGAGGTACAGTTGGCCACTGATTTGACCATCTGACTTCTGGAATGTTCTGATATGATGAGATGAGGGTTAAACACTGAAAATTACACCGCTGGAGTGGAAATTTGATTACAGCTGCAAGGAGGCCTGCTATTAAGTTATTCTGCAATTTAAAACAGAAAACATTACACAAATGTTTCTGTGGCTCTGCACCAGTCCCTCAGGGCTGAGACACGTTTCCCAGGTGATTTTTCTGGAGTCTCACAAACACACTCATGATGTGCTCCAGATTTATACAGACTTGCACAAAGACTACCACTTTCTCTCACCAGTTTTAGCCCAGTGGTCAGTGGTTGTCTCTCAGAGCAGTCGGCATACTCTGTTTTTACTTTTACTCATTTACAGAACTTAGGGCCTGATCACTAAACTGGTTTCAACCTAAATCCAAACATTCGTATCACTGGTTTCTATTTGTTTTTCAGATGTGTTTATTTCGATTTTCCATCATACTTGAAGCAATTACTTATCCCATTTTCATCCTCATATCATTTAAGGCATTTGAAATATCCTCTTTTTGTTGTTCCCAGAATCTGTAGAGAGATTGGCCATAGGTTATTTGGTTATAAGGAG
Source organism: Thalassoma bifasciatum (assembly GCA_008086565.1). Lineage (NCBI taxonomy): Eukaryota > Metazoa > Chordata > Actinopteri > Labriformes > Labridae > Thalassoma > Thalassoma bifasciatum. The sequence goes on from RPOG01000640.1 coordinate 22,081, forward strand.
TAATCTTCTCCCCTCTCTCAGGGCCATCTCATCCTTTCATATTTTTAAGTTAAACTTGGTTGTCCATTTAAAAACAAGATGTTCCTGTCTTGGGCTGCACGGTTGCGCAGCGGGTAGCGCTCCAGCCTCACAGCAAGAAGGTCGCCGGTTCGATTCCCCGTTCGGGCATGGTTGGCCTTTCTGTGTGGAGTTTGCATGTTCTCCCCGTGCCTGCGTGGGTTCTCTCCGAGTACTCCGGCTTCCTCCCATAGACCAAAACATGCCCACGTTAGGTTAATTGATCACTCTAAATTGCCCGTAGGTGTGAGTTATTTGTCTCTATGTCAGCCCTGTGATTGACTGGCGACCAATCCAGGGTGTACCCTGCCTCTCGCCCAATGACAGCTGGGATAGGCTCCAGTCACCCGCGACCCTGATTAGCAGGATAGACGGTTATGAAAATGGATGGATGAATGGATGTTCCTGTCTTCAAGCTTTTTGACATTTTGAATTCCCTGTTTTGAGCTATTTATTTGTTTTATTTATATCTTGCTGATCTTTATTTGTATATACAGTACAGGCCAAAAGTTTGGACACACCTTCTCATTCAATGTGTTTTCTTTATTTTCATGACTATTTCCATTGTAGATTCTCACTGAAGGCATCAGAACTATGAATGAACACGTGGAAATATGTACTAAACAAAAAAGGTAAAATAACTGAAAACATGTTTTATATTCTAGCTTCTTCAAAATAGCCACCCTTTACTCTAATCAATGCTTTATATACTTTTGGCATTTTTCAAGAGGTCATCTCATGAAATGGTTTTCTCTTCACAGCTGTGTCTTATCAGGGTTAATTAGTGGAATTTCTGCCTTTATCAATGGGGTTGGGACCATCAGTTGTGTTGTGCAGAAGTCAGGTTAATACACAGCTGACAGCCCTATTGGACAGCTGTTACAACTCATATTATGGCAAGAACCAATCAGCTCACTAAAGAAAAACAAGTGGCCATCACTACTTAAACTTTACTTCCAGTCAGTGACGCCACTTATCAGTACTTTTATTTCTTTTGCGTGTAACTTACTCTTCCACACAGGTTTGAAAACTGGACATGACATACACATACACGGATTTACTGGAATATGTTCACTTAAATAGTATACAAATTCATTGACTCACCTGAACTTACACTTCCACCACCACTTTTACAAAAAACAAAAAACTGTCTGTTTTTATTTGTTACTGTCACTGTTTGTTGTGTTTTTTTTTTTTTTTGTATTTGTGGGACCCTCTTGAAAATGAGATGCTGCATCTCAAAGGGCTTTCTCTAATGAATTTAAATTCAAATAATCTCCTAAACATTTAAGTGTATAAAAGCATGTGCAAATTTGATTGCCCGCACAAAGCTGAGGATTGCGTCTGTCAAAAGAATAACACTATAAAACTGAGAAAATCAGACACAGAAGGTGAAGAAGTTCTGTTGTTCTCATATTTCCACTCCATCTTTGTAATCTCATTTTCATTTCTTTCTTTCTGGATAAACAGTTTTTAAGTCTGTGCCTCCTCACAGGTTGATGGAGCAGCACATAGAAGCCGTCTGTGTTTTTTCAAATGGCAGATTGAAAGCAGAAAAACCACCAAAGGAAGAAAGAGCTAAACCCAGCGCGATAAAAATGTCCTCTTAATCTTACCTTGAAAGACTCGACAGAGGGGAGCCTCCCCTCGCAAAGAGAAACAGGCGGATTATTTCCATTTGAAAGAACATGCCAAATTACACAAACGTGTTTTCAGACGCTCTTTTCAAAAGTGGCAACAGATGGAGGCCGGTCTGCGTTGTGTGCGGGTTGGAGTTGACGGTCCGCTGCTGCTGTGTTTCCTGTGTCTGCTGCTGTTTATCAGCTCGCACAGGTAGTCCAAGAATCCATTATACAGAGCACAGATCTCATTCAACCGACTCAAAGAGAGATGCCCGCCCAGGTGTGCGCTGTCTTTCACAGCTTTTATTTTGACTTCCTGTTTTGAATACAGACGGTGGACTCTAAGTGCGGCAGCTGCTGCATAACTTATCTCTGCAGGAGTTTGGAACAAAGTGCAGCCAGTGATTAAAGGCTGCGGAGAGAGCTGGGAGCTAGGTGAGTGTTTCTGGAGATAAATAAAAGCTGCAGGTTTATTTCGGCTGCTGTCAGATGGCCAAACACATCTGAGAGCTCAGGAGCCAAACTGGAGAACGGTAGAGTGTGTGTTTGACAATGAAACTGGAATTACTTCAGATCCCCTGCAAACATGACACTGGTAGTTTAAACACCTGGTTTTGAATTCATTGTATCCCCCAACTGAAAACACGTATCTAAGCTAAGAAAGCAAGTTATGTGTTGTTTCAGAATCCTTAAGTTTGCTTTTATTATTATCGTTGCCTGTATAAGTAAGAAGTGAATGAGCTTAGCTGGGGTTCCGTTTGACAGCAAGTATACTATTCTACAACACAATCTTGATTTTACAACCCTGATTTCAATGAAGTTGGGACATTGTTTAAAATGTAAATAAAAACAGAAAACAATGATTTGCAAATCCTCTTCGACCTATATTCAAATGAATACACCACAAAGACAAGATATTTGATGTTCAAACTGATAAACTTTATTGTTTTTGTTCAGATATTTGGTCATTTTTAAATTGATGTCTGCAACAGGTTTTAAAAAAGCAGGGTTCATGTTTCCCACTGTGTTACATCATCTTTCCTTCTAACAACACTCAACAAACGTTTAGAAACTGAGGACACAAATTGTTGAAGCTTTGGAGCTGGAATTCTTTCACATTCTTGTTGATGGACAACTTCAGTCATTCAACAGTCCCATAGTCTCCGTTGTTGCGCTTCATAATGTGCCACACATGGACTGCAGGCAGATCAGTCTAGTACCAGCACTCTTTTACTACAGAGCCATGCTGTTGTAACTGGTGCAGAATGTGTCTTGGTTTCATTGTCTTGCTAAAATAATCAGGGACATCCCTGAGAAAGACAAAGTGGCTTGGATGGCAGCATGTGTTGCTCCGAAACCTCGATGTCGCTCTCAGCACTGATGGTGCCATCACAGATGTGTCAGTTGCCCATGCCACGGGCACTAACATACCCCCAAACCATCACAGATGCTGGCTTTTGAACTTTGTGCTAAGAACAATCCTGCCTTTTCCAGCAGCAGCTAATACATCACTGGTATTTGTTGCTTTCTGAGTGCACAACTCATATCAAGGTTAGAAAAAATAAGAAGAGCTAAATCACACTGGTCTAGTAACAAGAAATGCCTTTCTTTTTGAAATGATCAGCATTTTTTAATCTAGTTAGTTTAAAGAGGCTAGCTCTGTTTTTTATGGTTTTATAAAAAGTCCTGATCCTACCTTTGATTTTGGATCTCCCCCCGAATGTTCATTCAAGTCATGAATATTGTGTGTCTGCCAAATAAGTGTTTTTATCTCTTAGGGCTATTGGATCAAAGACAGTTTTCAGTTTTAAAATGTTCACAGTAATGGTCTAATTGCTTATGTAAAGACCATTTGCATGTGACTCTCATCACAGACTCTGTTATCAGGCTGTGTAAAAAAAAAAAAAAAAAATCAGGAGGTCAAAGACTCAGAAACTACCAGCTATACAATAAGACTCCCAGCAGGTCCCTGTGCTTCATGTCAGGTCCCTACAACAACAACATAACAGATGACAGATAAACAGCAGTCAATGCACATGAAAAGGGTTTCTGACATCAACAGCTGTTCTGGTTCTTTGCACGCTTTCATTTGTGTTGGTATGAGGCGCTCTGTGGGCCGAGCACAAACTCTCTTCTTACCCTGTGTTGAGCAGAGAAGAGAAGCTGAAGACTTTATAACAAAGACAGCATCACACAGCACCTGTGTGACAGCTGGAGGAGAACAAATGACTGGATGAGACTCAGAAATGTAGAAACTAATCAGTTCAAACGCTTTGATTGGCCTCCATCAAGTCGTCCTCATTTTTCACTGATCAAAGTGACTCTGCTCTTTAAGCTTATTTACAGTCTTTTCTGGCTTCAGGGAGGCCAGTCACGGGGAAGTTTGAGTGTTTGTAACAGACACCTCTTTGCAGCTCCTGGTTTTAATTATTCCAAACACACACTCTCACGCGCACACCCACTCAAAGATCCCTCGTCCTTGCCCTCCATCCATTCTCTCCACCAGCTTGGATGAAGAGCAGTAATCAAGAGCTCACAGCAGACAAGAGGCCATTTATACTCAGGTGAGGAGCAGGAAGACGGGGGCCACTTCAGGAGATGCAAAGCGTAGCCCGAGGGTGCCACTCAATCATCTCCAATCAGGAAACACCCCTGAGAGGCCTCACAGCAACATTTCACATCTCTGCTTTTGTCTGACACGTCATGTGTCCAGGGTGAATCACACTTTGATTACAAGAATTTTACATACAAAACTCAAATTCTCTTGGTCTCACGTGAGGAGAGCAGCAGTCAGGGCTTTCAAAGCTCCTTTAGGCCACAGGAGCAGCAGCACCGGGCCCCGCTCATGATGAAGAAACAATCCAGAAGAGGCTACTTCTCTCCCCTTTTCCCTCCTCTAACTGTGGCGTTAGAAGAAGTGGGGCAAAAAAAGAGGACGAATAGGGAGAGAAAAAAAAAAGACTGGCATTGAAGTCGATCCCTCTGTGAATAAAGAAGCCTCTGAATCCAATTTTGGGTGAAAAGAGACAGAGTCAGCACGAGGGTTCCTTGAAAGAGGCAGGTAGAGGCGGATGAATCGGGAACACAAGCCTTGGGTTGGAGAGATCAAAGATAGCGCAGGAAAGAGGAGAGCAGAAGAAGAAGGGGAGAGTGTTGAATTATTTTGGAGGTGTTTGAGGGGTATTTTCCATCCAGCGTGTCGAACCTCAAAGGGGCATGTTCTGCCAGTTCCTCCTGCATGAACGCCGCACACATACGTAAACCGAACAACTGCACTGAAGGGCTTTAGCTCCTGAGTCTTATTGGGAGACTTTACTTTCCTCTGTGCAGCAAGTCAGCTTTCCTGGAAGGTGGAAACAAAACGTTTTAGAGGATTTCAGAAAGCACTCCTGACACAGGAGCTGTTTTACATGGAAATGTATTCAATGGGAACTGAAAACTGTTGTTTTGGGCTTCACTTTACACAAAATGTTCTGCAGGTGCATAGATACCCCAGGATGTGCTAATATTTTTACAGATCAGTTTGCAAATGCATCATCTCACGTCACCATCTCAACTTGGGGTGACCATCGTCTGAAAACCCCCAAAGAGGACACTCTACCTGATCTCTTTGAGATACTACAAAAATACCAGAGATGTTGGAAAAATGACTATGTAGGTGTATAAATTGTACATATTTTAAAATAATTCCTTTTCTGTTTCAAGTAACCATTTTTCGATTATAAAAACACTAATGATGCCTCGCAACATGCTTAATAAAAAAAAAAGCCCATTGCTTAAAATATGTTTCTCTTGGGCAAAAATATAAATAATGCCCATTTCACTAAAATCTTAGTTAAATAAAAAGAAAAAATGTGTGTTTTTTTTTTTTGTATTCTTTAGTGGTTTAGATTTACAAGGTTCAGTGAATGCACCACCAAGTGAGGCGGTTCAGCAGCCAACGTCTGTCTGCGTGTGAGTGTGTGTGTCTGTTGTATTCTTAGTGTGAGAGAAGATGATTTATTTGTAGTGTGTGATACTGACAAGTCTGATCCAATACCATGTAAATACAGAGCCAGTATCACCCATATTAATATCAATACTGATACTTTTTACATGGAGAGGTAGTTTGTCAAAATTAATCAAAATAATACAAAACCACTAAATGACTGTTTCTGTTCTTGAATGAAAGTAAAAAAACTATTTCTCTCAATCAGAGAATAATCATGTGCTTTAATTTTTTCCCTGCATTGTTGTATAACAGTCAATTTGAATACTTATGGATAACAGTAATTAATTTACATTAACATTTAAGATGTCTTCTTGATGAAACAGCTCACACATACTTGCAGTTTAACCATTACAGAAACATAGAAAATATTTAGGAAAACAGCGATTTACTGATAATGGAGAGCAGCAGTGCAAAGCAACTTGCACTAGGTGTTGGTCTAATATATTTGTTAAGCAAAATGTAACATATTTAGCAGTGTTCAGATGCAAAGTGAGTGAGCCCAGGTAAAAGGACGCATGGTCACCCTAACTATGTCACCTCAAGTTTTTCTAAAATGCAAAGGCTTTTGGGTGTCGGATGAGGCCTTTCTTTTCTAACGAGGCTGGAGTAACATACTGTTACAGTAAACAGCCTAATCAAATGAAAAGAGGCAGCAAACAGGAGGTATGGGAGAGGAGTCGGGGTGGGCTGTGTCTGTTTGAATCTAGTTAAATGTGTCTAATCTAATGTCAATGAGAAATGAGGCACCTCTGAACCCTGAGTGAAGCTGCTGACCCAGAACAACCATATGGCTCCACAGCACCTATGGCCCTGGAGAGGATCCAGCCTGTGTGTGTGTGTGTGTGTGTGTGTGTGTGTGTGTGTGTGTGTGTGTGTGTGTGTGTGTGTGTGTGTGTGTGTAGGCACACTAGCAGTAACAGCTGTCTCCTGCAGAGCTCTCTGGGGAATAACTGACCTTATGCTGCTCAGGTGATCTCAGCTCCAGTTTTTTTCCTTCTTTCATTTTTTTAACTATTCATCAGTATTCCCCAAGATTAAAGATAAATAAAAATAACCTCACTGAAACCTAACTAAATGTATCTTAAAATCCCTGTGAGAACTTTTTAAGTGATCTTAAAAAAGTCTCACCTAAATATTTGCCTGTTTGCAAATCATGGTTTGAAATGAGATAATTAGCACCAAAATTGATTAACACTATATGCCATTTTCAGTATCCATTTACAGCATCAATTTACAGCACCTAGAAGTCACCATTACAATACCGCTCTGGAAGACAAAGCTCAGCAGTGAGGAAAAAAAAAGACTTTTTCTGCTGAAAAGGATAACTGTGATTTGTTTTGTAGTAATGTTGAACACTGGAGCCGGACTGTCTAATAGAAAAAAAGGTCACAGCAGAGGAAAGCTAAACAGGAGAGTGATAGAGCACAAGCTAAAACACGGGTAAAGCTCGTTTGTGAAAAATACTCATTCCAACCCACATGCAGCAGTTTTTCTGCAGTGATCTCAGTGGTAGATGAGCACTGGTAGGACAAACGGAGGGTTCACTAATGTTACATGTTACAGACATGTCTCAGAGCACTGGGCTGTTAGGAACACTAAACGGAGTCTGTTCACCTTCTGGGCACTAAACGACAAACTGAGATTACAAAGTTTGTTTGTTGTCAACTTTCAAAAAATAAATAAATGATCTTGTCACTTTGCATCCTGGAAAGAAAAGTTAGTGATGAACTAAGAGCATCTGCTCTTCAAAACAAATGAACACAAGGGTCGTAAGGGTCACATCTTTGTGACAGTGGGTGCTAATGCTCATGGAAAACAGAGTCTTTCTCCTGGGAAAAAAAACACTTGCTTTTCCCCAGTATTCCTCACAGCCCCTGTAAGGCTGACATTAAAAGATCAGACTCTTTGACTGAGCTGATTGATCATAAAAAGAAGAAGACAATGCAGAACATTCAAACACATTAAGCAGGGACTTTCTACTTTTCTCTGCAGAAACAGTTATTTTCTGCATATGCTTCATTAGTCTCCCACTTTCCCTCTGTTGCTTGGCATACTCTTGCATTTTTTTATTCAATCTATTTTTTGTTCTCTTCAAGGTTTGACAACAAATTTGAAGATCATTGTATTCGATTATGATTTTATTCAAAGAGTTTTGTATTTTTTCTTCATTTTAATGCAGAAACGGTGTGTGCGCATGAATGCTTTCCCTTTCAATTTACACTGTATGTACTCATCAGACAAGAAAGTAGGAATAACACACAGATTTTGGGTCACACATGTCATGTACCAGCAGGGATTCTACTGGAGTGCTTCCCAAATGTGTTTTTCAGTGTTTTTCCACCTCTGCATGCTCCTCCCTTCCAAAAAACTTAAACCAATCAGCACAGTGCCTCTTTATTATAACACTCCTGCTGCAAGGATAGTACAGCTGGAAAGTGAGAGGCTGCAGATCCTCCACAGAGGCTTCATTTGTGATTTATTTTTATTTTTTGCAGCTATATGTGTATAATAAAATATATATATATATATGTGTGTTCACAGATATATACCACTGGGTGGGGCTCAATTAGGTCAACTCTAAAGAAATGAAAAGACTTCTGATCATTCATGTGCAATACTTTCATCGCATCTCAAATCACGTCTTTACTGACCTGGTCCCAGTTTCTGTCACAAAGGTCCATTTTGACCGCAAATCTACAAGCTCAAAGGTTTGACTCTAAGACTGCAGAGAAATTACAAAGACTTTTTCTAAAAATACTGGATGAAATTATGCTTACCAGCCTCCACCAGCTGTGGATGGATATATGGATGTAGAGTGGAAAAAATAATCTTACTGATGTAAATCTAAACATGATGATTTTCTCAAACACAATAAGCATCTTAACCTGCAGGCTGTATTATTCAAAAGCTGCACTCCACAGCTTATAGTGGACTAAAAGTCCCAAGTGGTGTCTGGTCTGTGTTTTGTCACCACATGGTGTCTCTGTGGTGCAGCCCAGAAAGGTGTGAAGCCCGACTGTGAGAGCTGCAACAGTAACCTCCTTTTATCAGCTATCAGAGGCTGCCAATCAAACAGAACCTAAAGGGTTAACTGGATATGAAGTGTATGAACGTATCTACAGCTGTGACAAAAGAAAAGGCAGCTTTGTGTCTCGCTCTGGAGTGTGATCTGGGAATGTGATCTCTGTTTCCCAGCCTGCGAGAGAACAGGTGCTCTCACCAGTTGTTCTTTTGTCCCATTACACTCGTCTCATATTGAAAGTGGAGCCAGCACCTGTTAGCATTCCTCTGCTCCGAGCTTTGAGAGGGAAGCAGTAATGAAGGAGGGAAAACAAGAAATCACTGCACTGAAACACAAATGTTTCATATTCAGATAAAGGAAACCATAACCTTTCTTTTTTTTAAGACATCTAAACGTGTATGTTCTGACACTTCAAAGTAACCTGATGTAGTGTCTGTCGGATTTTTATCTATGATTTCTGTTTCTTTTACAGGTTAATTTTTGTTGTTGTTTGAAGTTTGATTTATATTTTTTATTACCGCTTTGTATTATATTCTATCAAAAGCACTGATACTTATGTTAATCAATTACGAACAGGTTTTTTACTATCTCATCACCCAGGCGTATTAAATCCTTGATTCTGATTGGTCAGAATTCCATAACAGTGATAATTAATTCTCGACTGTAAAACAACATAAGAGACAACCTGACCACACAAATATCACATCAATTTAAAAAAGGGAATCTAGTTCACTCCCCACTGTCTGTTGACACTGTCGGAAAAGGTGAGTGTCATGCTGGTCTAAAAGGTAAGGAAATAAAAATAGTCAGACCCTCACCATCATCTACATCCTGTCCTGCAGTCCAGACACAGCAACACAACTGGTGTGAGCATCTCTGAGCTGCAGGCAACAGAAATAAAAACCATATAAATCCAACTGTATTAAGAGTGGTTGCCATTTCTATTCAGAGCTCCAAGAAGAAGGAGAGCTGAGTAAGGACAGAAAAGTCAACATAAATATTCCTGCTGAAGTCTTTCTCACTCAATCTAAGGTTATCTCTCATGTTCAAAAAAACAGGATAATGTTTTAAGTTGCCCTTGAATTTCAATGTTCATCTTGATTTCGTGCCAGTAAGTTGCTGGTAAAACTGAGATACAAGGAACTATTTTTTCTTTAACCCTCATGTGCATGAATTATAAATGCCTGTGTCAGGATTCGTTTTCAAACATGTTATTTTTACTGTAATGGGGCATGATAAAAGAATCTGTTCATTTTTTTTAACAATCTATGTTCTCATAAAATTATATACATGACCGCTGGAGTGGACTTCATGCACCTCAGCATTCAATATAAAACAGAGATTTGTGAAAACTTTAATTAAATTTTATTTTTGGTACTTCTATGAATAGTCATATCTTTTTATACTTTACAAAACATTTAAAATGTTTTTATATCAGTTTGACTTTGCCTTGGAAATGTATTTGGCATTGCTTGATGTCATGGTTAACTTCAATTGACTGCTTACTTGAAACAAAACTTTTATAAATAATAGAATAATATTGCTACTTAGATGTTACTGTATGAAGGATTAGGACGATAACTTACAGTTACAACGGCTGACCACTGAACAAAGCTCAAAGGAGAGGAGCAGCAGAGGCACTGTAGAGGCTGATATCATGTCTTCTTAAAATACTGTATTTATCTGAATATATCTCGATCCTTGATATAAGGTGACCCCCTTTTTTCCAAGACAGATTTTTGAAAAAAAAAGTGATCAATGACAAGACAAGAAGAACATTAAGAAAATTCTTGTAAAACCTTGATGAAAAAATAACTTATAACAAGGAAGGTCCACACACTTTTACCGTCTTGCTTTTATATGATGTCGTCTTCTTCCTCTTCTTCCTATTCTTATCACTGTGTCTATTTCTTCACCTCTCTATTGTCGTCTTTTGTATTTTTTACCACCCTGTTACAGAGCTGACTCACTTATTTATTTATCTATCTATTTACCTCCCTATTTATTCATTCACTTACAAGTTTATTTTAATTATTTATGTTTTTATTTATTTACTCAATTATTTTCAATGAGTTGAGCGCTCCAGTTTTCATTTCCACACTAATTTTTAGGCTGTTTTATCCTTGTATTACCTTATTTATTCACTGCTATATTTCATTGTTGTTTTTATCCTGTATATTGTTCCTGTTTGCTCTTTTACTCCTTCTCACCTCTGGTCCTCATGGTCTCATCATAGGATCTTGCACTGCCTGAGTTCTCTTCTCTTTTAATTCTGATTGGTCTGTATGATTATTATTTTTTATTGTTGCTCGCTATTTGATTCACTGCTTGTTTGTTTGTTGATTGTTTGTTTGTTTGTCTGTTGATTTTGTCCTTGCTGTAAAGCACTTTGTAAACTGTTGTTTTTAAAGTTGCTCTATAAATAAAGTAATTATTATTAAGGTTATTGTAAAACAGTGTAGTGTCGTACCCAGTTAAAAATCTATTGCATTCAACATCACAGTGGGTGGTGAAAATTTATCAGTGTCTCACATTTCATGCCAGATCACAGTAGAAGTAATGTAAGGTTATCTCTCTTAAAGATCAGGTCTGTACCTTCTTCCCTTATCTAACACACTAAATGCCCTGATGTTATTCATATTGTGTACATGATGGGATATAATTTCTGCCTCATGCGTTTAGATTTTTCCACAGTCTTCTGTACTGTGCACAGCAGAGTTCTGCACCAATGCACACAGACACAGCCACGCACAGACCAGCCCACTATGTGTGAAAACCAACACAGGAAGTGCAGGAAAAGACATAAATGCCTTTGTTAGCACTCCCTGCTCCCCCCTTTCGCTCTGTCATGTTGTTTGTTACCTGCCACTGTAGGGAAGGTCTGTGGAGTGACAAGTGAGACAGAGAAACAGAGACAGAGATAGAGATAGAGAGAGAAGATCTGTTCAGAGATGATCAGTGCATCTGTTCAAAAGCCAAATCCATGAAATGATGACGACTCCACTTTTTCAAGGGAATTCCTTGGACATTGTCTTCAGAACAATACAGTAATGGCCTGTCGTTTTTCCGAGCTTGAATGGAAGACCCAAAATTGAGCCATATGTTATAAGGAAATGATTAAGGCAGGAAAAAAAAAATCAGTAAATGACTTATTTATTTATTTATTTATTACTATTAAGGTGACAATATGCAGTTCTACTCCAGAGACTATTGCATTTAGGAGAAGATGACTCTTATGGGGGCTGTCCACTGCAGTCACCGTGCACCAGAGGTAAGATTATATTTACATTAACAAGTTATTAAATTTCATTTGCATAATCACCTGTTAAATTTACATCCTACTGTACAGCAAGTACTAATGAATTCTTTTCAAACAGTGTCTGTGAATACAATTTTATCTCATTTTTTAAATTACTCACACTTTTCTACATTGTTAATGGATTAATGGACATGTTATCTGAAAAAAAAAAGGTTAAGAAACATCAAACATTTAACTCTCCAGGATATGGGAGGAAGTCTGTATGCTCTACAACTCACATAAAAAATAATTCTGCAATTAAGTAACATTAGGGGGGGAAAGGAGGGTAAAAAAAAAAAGGGAAACTGTTTTTAATCATCAAAAGGGGGGAAAGTCAGATTTTAAATGTTCTTAAAGCTGAATCCTTGTGTTGTTATGAGAGGATTTATAAGGCGGGGTGGATCCTGGGTGAGCATGGGTGTTGCTCTGGCCACAGCTGTGCAAAGCTGTCGAGAGGCTCTGATGTCATGTATAATGGGAGTCCACAGGGATAGAGGGATGGAGGGATGGAGGGAAGAGTGAGGGGCAGAAACCAGATCCCTGCCCTGTGCTGTGCTCTGCTGTGCTGCTCACACCGAGGGTTAATATGGAGCCACCTGCTGCACACACACACACTGCGCATCTGATACCGCCACACAAACAGACGCACTGATAGAGTTCCTTACACTCCGCATTGGATAAAAGACGATGTAAATGAAAGAGAACTTGAATATGTGTCTGTCTCTGTTGGTGTGAGTGTAGGAGGAAGGGAAGGAAGGAGGCTGACAGTTTGGGTGACTTAATACCTCTGGATATTTCATGGCTGGGGGAATGTGGCGGCACTCCCTGCTTTATGGAGCTGGCCTGGATTATTTCGTTGGATGGAGTCCTGCCCAGAGGAACAGCTGAATGATGTCATACAGCACACACACACACTCACACACATACACACACTTACAAGCATTTTCTGTTCATCCTCACTTTCAGGCTGTGACTCTGAAGTTGAAGTGTTGTTCTGTTTGTGGGGTTTTCACAAAGTAGGATGCTGGGTAATTGGGAAGGTGAGCAGAGAAAAGGTGGGTGTGGTGCCTTAATAAGAGCCGGGGTTGATTTCACAGAAGGGTTGTGGAGGTGGAGGTGGGGGCGGGGCGACGCTGGGGAGCAGATGTGTGTTTGAGGAGCGAGATGAGAGACTGAGGTGGGTGTTTTCAGAGGGCTCTGGAGTTTGCCGGTAAGCTGACCTCATGGGGCATATGGCTGTGCAGATGTGAGCGTTGTGCACCCACATGCATGTTTGTTTGTGTGTGTGTACTTTCTCAGTCAGCACAAATCAATGTGGTGCTCCACTCCTAATGGGGAGAATCAGGTTGTTCCCCTGCACCACCCGGCTGCTCACTGAGGAGCGTGTTAGCATGCGAAGGCCTTCTCCTTCCTCCTTCTTATAAGAACCTAAATATGGAAACAGTGATTGGAAATTGTTTAGACAACCTGAAATGGTTTATCCCGGGGCTGAGCACAGCTCGCAGATCAAAGCGGAGGAAACATGAATCATAGAGAGTTTCTGTGCGGAAACAAAGCCTTTGCCTTTCTTCCCTTTGACATACACACGGGCACAAATAAGAACGTTAAGGAACACAAAAGGAAAAGGCAAAGACGTGAGAGGAGAAGCTGAGCTCACAGTTACTGACTCCTGTGTTTGATCACACTGTACCTGACAACACAATGCCTGCCACTTCAATCCCGCTGCTTAATTGTCTCACATTAATAAAAGAGTCACACAGAGTAACTTCTGAATCACCCTCTCAGGAGATGCAGCTCTTCAGAGACTTTTCTTTAAACTCTTCACCTCCTCTTCTTCCCCTCCTCTCTTCTCCCCTGC
>RPOG01000640.1:37793-274668 GCA_008086565.1 Thalassoma bifasciatum
AAAAAACTTAAACCAATCAGCACAGTGCCTCTTTATTATAACACTCCTGCTGCAAGGATAGTACAGCTGGAAAGTGAGAGGCTGCAGATCCTCCACAGAGGCTTCATTTGTGATTTATTTTTATTTTTTGCAGCTATATGTGTATATATATATATATATATATATATATATATATATATATATATATATATATGTTCACAGATATATACCACTGGGTGGGGCTCAATTAGGTCAACTCTAAAGAAATGAAAAGACTTCTGATCATTCATGTGCAATACTTTCATCGCATCTCAAATCACGTCTTTACTGACCTGGTCCCAGTTTCTGTCACAAAGGTCCATTTTGACCACAAATCTACAAGCACAAAGGTTTGACTCTAAGACTGCAGAGAAATTACAAAGACTTTTTCTAAAAATACTGGATGAAATTATGCTTACCAGCCTCCACCAGCTGTGGATGGATAGATGGATGTAGAGTGGAAAAAGTAATCTTACTGATGTAAATCTAAACATGATGATTTTCTCAAACACAATAAGCATCTTAACCTGCAGCTGTATTATTCAAAAGCTGCACTCCACAGCTTATAGTGGACTAAAAGTCCCAAGTGGTGTCTGGTCTGTGTTTTGTCACCACATGGTGTCTCTGTGGTGCAGCCCAGAAAGGTGTGAAGCCCGACTGTGAGAGCTGCAACAGTAACCTCCTTTTATCAGCTATCAGAGGCTGCCAATCAAACAGGACCTAAAGGGTTAACTGGATATGAAGTGTATGAACGTATCTACAGCTGTGACAAAAGAAAAGGCAGCTTTGTGTCTCGCTCTGGAGTGTGATCTGGGAATGTGATCTCTGTTTCCCAGCCTGCGAGAGAACAGGTGCTCACACCAGTTGTTCTTTTGTCCCATTACACTCGTCTCATATTGAAAGTGGAGCCAGCACCTGTTAGCATTCCTCTGCTCCGAGCTTTGAGAGGGAAGCAGTAATGAAGGAGGGAAAACAAGAAATCACTGCACTGAAACACAAATGTTTCATATTCAGATAAAGGAAACCGTAACCTTTCTTGTTTTTTAGACATCTAAACGTGTATGTTCTGACACTTCAAAGTAACCTGATGTAGTGTCTGTCGGATTTTTATCTATGATTTCTGTTTCTTTTACAGGTTAATTTTTGTTGTTGTTTGAAGTTTGATTTATATTTTTTATTACCGCTTTGTATTATATTCTATCAAAAGCACTGATACTTATGTTAATCAATTACGAACAGATTTTTTACTATCTCATCACCCAGGCGTATTAAATCCTTGATTCTGATTGGTCAGAATTCCATAACAGTGATAATTAATTCTCGACTGTAAAACAACATCAGAGACAACCTGACCACACAAATATCACATCAATTTAAAAAAGGGAATCTAGTTCACTCCCCACTGTCTGTTGACACTGTCGGAAAAGGTGAGTGTCATGCTGGTCTAAAAGGTAAGGAAATAAAAACAGTCAGATCCTCACCATCATCTACATCCTGTCCTGCAATCCAGACACAGCAACACAACTGGTGTGAGCATCTCTGAGCTGCAGGCAACAGAAATAAAAAACATATAAATCCAACTGTATTAAGAGTGGTTGCCATTTCTATTCAGAGCTCCAAGAAGAAGGAGAGCTGAGTAAGGACAGAAGAGTCAACATAAATATTCCTGCTGAAGTCTTTCTCACTCAATCTAAGGTTATCTCTCATGTTCAAAAAAACAGGATAATGTTTTAAGTTGCCCTTGAATTTCAATGTTCATCTTGATTTCATGCCAGTAAGTTGCTGGTAAAACTGAGATTCAAGGAATTATTTTTTCTTTAACCCTCATGTGCATGAATTATAAATGCCTGTGTCAGGATTCATTTTCAAACATGTTATTTTTACTGTAATGGGGCATGATAAAAGAATCTGTTCATTTTTTTTAACAATCTATGTTATCATAAAATTATATACATGACCGCTGGAGTGGACTTCATGCACCTCAGCATTCAATATAAAACAGAGTTTATGAAAACTTTAACTAAATTTTATTTTTGGTACTTCTATGAATAGTCATATCTTTTTATGCTTTACAAAACATTTAAAATATTTTTATATCAGTTTGACTTTGCCTTGGAAATGTATTTGGCATTGCTTGATGTCATGGTTAACTTCAATTGACTGCTTACTTAAAACAAAACTTTTATAAATAATAGAATAATATTGCTACTTAGATGTTACTGTATGAAGGATTAGGACGATAACTTACAGTTACAACGACTGACCACTGAATGAAGCTCAAAGGAGAGGAGCAGCAGAGGCACTGTAGAGGCTGATATCATGTCTTCTTAAAATACTGTATTTATCCAAATATATCTCAATCCTTGATATAAGGTGACCCCCTTTTTTCCAAGACAGATTTTTGAAAAAAAAAGTGATCAATGACAAGACAAGAAGAACATTAAGAAAATTCTTGTAAAACCTTGATGAAAAATAACTTATAACAAGGAAGGTCCACACACTTTTACCGTCTTGCTTTTATGTGATGTCGTCTTCTTCCTCTTCTTCCTATTCTTATCACTGTGTCTATTTCTTCACCTCTCTATTGTCGTCTTTTGTATTTTTTACCACCCTATTACAGAGCTGACTCACTTATTTATTTATCTATCTATTTACCTCCCTATTTATTCATTCACTTACGAGTTTATTTTAATTATTTATGTTTTTATTTATTTACTCAATTATTTTCAATGAGTTGAGCGCTCCAGTTTTCATTTCCACTCTAATTTTTAGGCTGTTTTATCCTTGTATTACCTTATTTATTCACTGCTATATTTCATTGTTGTTTTTATCCTCTCTATTGTTCCTGTTTGCTCTTTTACTCCTTCTCACCTCTGGTCCTCATGGTCTCAGCATAGGATCTTGCACTGCCTGAGTTCTCTTCTCTTTTAATTCTGATTGGTCTGTATGATTATTAATTTTTATTGTTGTTCGCTATATGATTCACTGCTTGTTTGTTTGTTGATTGTTTGTTTGTTTGTCTGTTGATTTTGTCCTTGCTGTAAAGCACTTTGTAAACTGTTGTTTTTAAAGGTGCTCTATTATTAAAGTTATTATTAAGGTTATTGTAAAACAGTGTAGTGTCATACCCAGTTAAAAATCTATTGCATTCAACATCACAGTGGGTGGTGAAAATTTATCAGTGTCTCACATTTCATGCCAGATCACAGTAGAAGTAATGTAAGGTTATCTCTCTTAAAGATCAGGTCTGTACCTTCTTCCTTTATCTAACACACTAAATGCCATGATGTTATTCATATTGTGTACATGATGGGATATAATTTCTGCCTCATGCGTTTAGATTTTTCCACGGTCTTCTGTACTGTGCACAGCAGAGTTCTGCACCAATGCACACAGACACAGCCACGCGCAGATCAGCCCACTATGTGTGAAAACCAACACGGGAAGTGCAGGAAAAGACATAAATGCCTTTGTTAGCACTCCCTGCTCCCCCCTTTCGCTCTGTCATGTTGTTTGTTACCTGCCACTGTAGGGAAGGTCTGTGGAGTGACAAGTGAGAAACAGAGACAGAGACAGAGAAAGAGATAGAGAGAGAAGATAGTGCATCTGTTCAAAAGCCAAATCCCCGAAATGATGACGACTCCACTTTTTCAAGGGAATTCCTTGGACATTGTCTTCAGAACAATACAGTAATGGCTTATCGTTTTTCCGAGCTTGAATGGAAGACCCAAAATTGAGCCATATGTTATAAGGAAATGATTAAGGCAGGGAAAAAAATCAGTAAATGACTTATTTATTTATTTATTTATTACTATTAAGGTGACAATATGCAGTTCTACTACAGAGACTATTGCATTTAGGAGAAGATGACTCTTATGGGGGCTGTCCACTGCAGTCACCGTGCACCAGAGGTAAGATTATATTTACATTAACAAGTTATTAAATTTCATTTGCATAATCACCTGTTAAATTTACATCCTACAGTACAGCAAGTACTAATGAATTCTTTTCAAACAGTGTCTGTGAATACAAGGTAATCACATTTTTGAAATTACTCACACTTTTCTACATTGTTAGTGGATTAATGGACATGTTATCTGAAAAAAAAGGTTAAGAAACATCAAACATTTAACTTTACAGGATATGAGAGGAAGTCTGTATGCTCTACAACTCACATAAAAAATAATTCTGCAATTAAGTAACATTTGGGGGGGGAAGGAGGGTAAAAAAAAAGGGAAACTGTTTTTAATCATTAAAAGGGGGGGAAGTCAGATTTTAAATGTTCTTAAAGCTGAATCCTTGTGTTGTTATGAGAGGATTTATAAGGCGGGGTGGATCCTGGGTGAGCATGGGTGTTGCTCTGGCCACAGCTGTGCAAAGCTGTCGAGAGGCTCTGATGTCATGTATAATGGGAGTCCACAGGGATAGAGGGATGGAGGGATGGAGGGAAGAGTGAGGGGCAGAAACCAGATCCCTGCCCTGTGCTGTGCTCTGCTGTGTTGCTCACACCGAGGGTTAATATGGAGCCACCTGCTGCACACACACACACTGCGCATCTGATACCGCCACACAAACAGGCGCACTGATAGAGTTCCTTACACTCCGCATTGGATAAAAGATGATGTAAATGAAAGAGAACTTAAATATGTCTCTGTTGGTGTGAGTGTAGGAGGAAGGGAAGGAAGGAGGCTGACAGTTTGGGTGACTTAATACCTCTGGATATTTCATGGCTGGGGGAATGTGGCGGCACTCCCTGCTTTATGGAGCTGGCCTGGATTATTTCGTTGGATGGAGTCCTGCCCAGAGGAACAGCTGAATGATGTCATACAGCACACACACACACACTCACTCACATACACACACTTACAAGCATTTTCTGTTCATCCTCACTTTCAGGCTGTGACTCTGAAGTTGAAGTGTTGTTCTGTTTGTGGGGTTTTCACAAAGTAGGATGCTGGGTAATTGGGAAGGTGAGCAGAGAAAAGGTGGGTGTGGTGCCTTAATAAGAGCCGGGGTTGATTTCACAGAGGGGTTGTGGAGGTGGAGGTGGGGGCGGGGCGACGCTGGGGAGCAGATGTGTGTTTGAGGAGCGAGATGAGAGACTGAGGTGGGTGTTTTCAGAGGGCTCTGGAGTTTGCTGGTAAGCTGACCTCATGGGGCATATGGCTGTGCAGATGTGAGCTTTGTGCACCCACATGCATGTTTGTTTGTGTGTGTGTACTTTCTCAGTCAGCACAAATCAATGTGGTGCTCCACTCCTAATGGGGAGAATCAGGTTGTTCCCCTGCACCACCCGGCTGCTCACTGAGGAGCGTGTTAGCATGCGAAGGCCTTCTCCTTCCTCCTTCTTATAAGAACCTAAATATGGAAACAGTGATTGGAAATTGTTTAGACAACCTGAAATGGTTTATCCCGGGGCTGAGCACAGCTCGCAGATCAAAGCGGAGGAAACATGAATCATAGAGAGTTTCTGTGCGGAAACAAAGCCTTTGCCTTTCTTCCCTTTGACATACACACGGGCACAAATAAGAACGTTAAGGAACACAAAAGGAAAAGGCAAAGACGTGAGAGGAGAAGCTGAGCTCACAGTTACTGACTCCTGTGTTTGATCACACTGTACCTGACAACACAATGCCTGCCACTTCAATCCCGCTGCTTAATTGTCTCACATTAATAAAAGAGTCACACAGAGTAACTTCTGAATCACCCTCTCAGGAGATGCAGCTCTTCAGAGACTTTTCTTTAAACTCTTCACCTCCTCTTCTTCCCCTCCTCTCTTCTCCCCTGCGGAAGGATCCACAGCTCTCCAGGGAGCAGCATCTATCACAGGTTCAGCGTTAACTGATCCACTGTCCAAGGAGCATTGCTCTCCTTCAGCCCTCTCTGCTTACCCTCCCCTGGGACGGGCCCAGAGAAAGAGCAAACAGAGCAGATTTAAAACCACCAGATGACACCATTTAGCCCCTTCAGACAAACCTCTCTGGCCTCTCACATTTAAGCTAAGATATCTTCAACCTTTCTTTCCTTTCCTGCTCAATAAAACTACAAAAAGGCTTCAATTACGTCTGAGGTGGACATTTAATCTGCTCAGCAACATTATTAATGTGATTCAACGCAGAGCCCCTGGGGTCAGAGGTCAGCCTCTCTAATCTCTGGCTCAGCTTTCACTTTGATCAATCGCAGCACGCTCTATCCTGTCGTCAGTAAAAAGAAGCCAAAAAAGGCGTTAAAAGATTTAAGAAATGAGGAAAAATCGTGTCACTGTTTGAATAAATGATGTAAATGCTGAACATGAAGCTGAATGTCCTCACACTCACCTCCAGCTCTCTGCTGTAGCCTCCACACTCCCTCTCTCCTCTCCTCTCCTCCTGTCAGCCGACAGGAGCGGCTGACTCACTCTTTTCAGGGAAGTGAAGCAGCGTTGATGTCATCTTGACGGACAACACCGACCAATAGACGCAGCAGGGATGCCATCAGACCTCGCACGCATCACTCCGCACTGACAGAGGTGCGAGGTGATGTCAGAGTGTGATGAAATCATTATGCAGGCACATCTTCCAGCGTGTGATGTCAGCGCGGCGTAGGTATGACTGAGCACGGTGCAGCTAGATCCCATCTATGAAGTAAAATAGGGTAAGAGGAGAAAACACATGATGTAAACACAGTATGTGGTGTTTTTATCCATGACATAATATGTGCTATTGGAGTTCAGAAACCACCGGGAAGACTTCGGGTCAAAGAACTCAGATAATTACATTTAACAAAGAGTTTCCCAGAAGCTCCACTCTACTTGGGACTTCCCGGGTGATGTCGAGTCCAGAAGGCAAATGGTGTTAAATAAGTTGAATATCTGGACTTGAAAAATTTCCCAGAGGCTGAAAATTACTGAAATATTTCTTCATCACAAACAAAGAAACCTAGTGATTCAGTCGGTATAAACAACACACTGTGTCTGTCTGATGATCTTTGAGGAGCTTCTGGGGCTGGAGATGAACAACTGCTGACTTGAGCTCAGCTGAGTCAGAATTATATTTCAACTATATTTAAGAGGAGGGTGACCAACAAACAGGTAAAACATGAGACTCATACTGGAGTCCTTTGTGAACAACCCAGTGTTAATTTAGCAGATGACTCTTTTAGAAGCGGAACTTCTTTTTTTTTTTTCACAAAAGTCGATTCACCACCTACATTTAGAATGATTTCTATTCAGAAACAATGATACATCACAAAATTCAAAACCTTTTTACACCAATATTTAAGTTGTGTCTTAAATAAAACGCTTATTGACAGTGACTGGAGGAGGAGATTCAAATTCAGGACTCTTAAACAAAGATCTTTTATACTGAGAGACAAATCAAGAAAAAGGAATACAAAATAACTCATCATCTAACAGGCTGTAAGCAGAAAAAACAGAATGGGAAATAATATATAAAACAATACATTCGGCACCGGGGCAGGAAGTAAAGTGAAACTAGAGAAGAGACGTTACTACAAAATAAATCCAGGTATGACGAACATGACAGAAGAGACTGATGTCAAGGATGAAAACTTCACACAACCAACGAAACATGACACTCAAAGCTGAGAACACAGTCTGTTTGTCAGGCTGTTTGTTTAAGTTTTCCAGTGATAAAGACTCCATTTCCCATAAGCAACATCACCTACTGTTGTGTAGACATGTCTCCTGCTGAGGCATGCATTTGGCTTCTTTTTAACTCTGCTTCTTAACTCTGTATTTATTTGTAGCTACAGAGAGTTATCATTTCAAATGTGTCAACAGTCAGACTTTGTCAACTCAGTTTGTAGTTTAGTGTTTCTCACAGCCTGGTGCTCGGAGACATGTCTGCATGGTGTAACATTAGAGAATCCTAGTTATGTCCTACCAGTGCTCATCTACCAACTCCAACCTCACCAAGCAGAGCAAACGTAACTTAGCTCTTCATTTTATTGATAGACTCTCAGGTTTGAACAGATCACTGCAGAATAACTCCTGTATGTGGGTGGGAGTGAACATTATCACTAAAAGCCTAACTCCAGCTCATGCTCTATCACTCTCCCATTTAGCTTTCAGCTCTGACAGTCCAGCTCCGGTGTTTAACAATATAAAGAATAATCCTTAAGGGTTCAAGATGGCCCTCTGTAGTCGCCAGGCAGAGGGGAATATGTATAAAAGTAAGACTTTTTTAAAGATCCCTGGTTAAGTCCTGACAGGGCTCATAAGTTCCTGTGCATGTGTAATCCCTCAGTGGTGTCTCTGAACTTTATTTCTAACATCACACAGCCCTTCACACACTGTGCCCATGACTGTAAACTGCAGGCATAAAAATCATTACCACCTCCCCTTCACCCTTAGAATAATTCTTAGTTCATATTTAAATCTGAAATGTGTCAGTGTCTTAGCTGTGTGCTGGGTGCTGGGTCTGGG
This sequence comes from Thalassoma bifasciatum, assembly GCA_008086565.1. Classification (NCBI taxonomy): domain Eukaryota; kingdom Metazoa; phylum Chordata; class Actinopteri; order Labriformes; family Labridae; genus Thalassoma; species Thalassoma bifasciatum. Next base: position 46,237 of record RPOG01000640.1, read on the forward strand.
TCAGGTACAGCTCTGCTACTTTGATCCCAAATTCCAGTCTCTAGCCCGCTTAAAGCGCATTTACATCACATGACACATTTCACCGAAAAATATTCAAGTCAAGGGTTATGAGCCAAAATACATGTCATGTTTCTTTTCCTTGTAGAAATTGTAGGGAAATAACATGATGCAGCATCCTCTAAGGGAAGTAAAACACATCAAATAGAGCGCCTTCTTTTTCAATTCACTGCTAAAAAACTGCTCTCCCCTCTCAGACGAGCCTTCTCTGTGATCTGCACGTTGGACCATATCGTGTGTCACTTTAAATATACCTCCATGGATGGTTCATTTCATGGTCACTTGAACATACAAGGCATGCAGGATTTAGCGCCTGATTGTGTCACTTCCTGTGTTGCTCATGTGAGGCAGGTTGAGCTCTAACCGGCTTAGTGAGCGAGGAGAAGAATTTCTCCTTTGTGTCCTCTCGGCCGACGGCTCACTGTGGCTGAGCCCCAGAGTCTTGGCGCTGACGCTGGGCAGGTGTGTGGACCAAACCCCCCCCCCCAACCACACACATACACACACACACACATGCATGCAAACACTTAAGTCACACACCTCTCACACACAAGTACATTCACTCTGAGGTTCTCAGGTTCCTCTGAAATAAGAGACTGGCAAAAGATCCATCAACACAAAGATCAGGAGGTAATGACATACTTAGCTCCCTGGTGTGTGTGTGTGTGTGTGCGCGTAGGAGCATGTGTGTGTGTATGAGCACATGCATGTGTTAATACATTAATGTGGATTCAGTCACAGACGTTGTGCAGTAGGTGCAGCTTGGCTACACCCCCCTCCTCCCATCTCTCCTCAGCCACTTGACAACTTTTGCCTCGCCTCATTTGCTTCCTGGTGAAGGGGCTGATTAAATATTTAAAGTATGGAGTACTTTCCCTTGGCATCAGGTGTAACTCACTCCTGTAATCTCAGATAGCCGGGTGCACAGTGCAGTAATTACAGTGGAGTTAGCCGTGTGAGGCGGGGAGGCTCTACGACAGGCAGGGCTTTGTTGTTTATGTCTGCTTACAAGTTTATGGACCTGTTCTTGCTTCCACATGCACAGGCTGTGTGCAGGCTCCTGCCTTTTTGCATCCGTTCTATCAAGAATTATGGTGCTGTTTTGTTTTGAGATGCATGAGGGCATGTAATGAGAGTGTGAACATCATGAAAACATGGCAGTCAGTATATTTTATATTTCACTTTATCTTCTTATATGCTAAATACAAGAACCAGTTTCTGCTGATGCATTTTCATAGTAGGGTTACTGTGAATGTTGTCACCAGCTACTGATGGTAAATAAATAAGAGGGTGGTGGGGGGTTTTTTTTGCAATCGCTGATCACAGGAGTGTTGTTCTGCATGTTAAATCATAACCCAAGAGCTCAGCAGTGTTTCTAAAATGATCACTTTCAGAGTTAATGCCAAAGGAGTGAGGCCATTTATTGCAGTATTGATAAACTGGACTGTATTTTTATAGCACAACAGTTAAATATGAGGAGACTAGCTTTCTGGGTAATGATGGTTATGGTTACTTACCAGCATAATTAAGAAACTATCTTTTTTTGAAACCATAATAAGAATGCCTTTGAGAAAATGAACCCCAACATGAACTCCCACCATTTGGAAAGTGATTAATATTGATACCCATAACATCCAAACCAAAATCTTTAAAACATCCTTGACTTAAATTTGATCACTATGGTTTTGTCCAAATATATACTGACTATCAATTTGACATTTTTAAGCTTTACACTGCCCCTAAGGTACACCTGTAGTTTTACACGATTTAAAGCTCAAAGGATTCCAGTTTTTCTCTCTTTTTTTTAAGTTCACTCTGTTTGAAACACTTCACTCCAAGTGCTCTATCTTTAAGGTCCCCACCCCACAAAACCCCTTCCATCTGATTGGTTAGCTCTCTGGAGACCTATAAGGGTTTGAGTCATCAGCAGACCTTGGTGTTTGAGGCCCGTCCCTCCAAAGTGCCATGAACCAGTTAAGAGATCCTTATGTGTTAACATCATTTCGGCATGTCTTGTGAAAATCTGGTGCAATTTAAAGAGCGGAGCATCGTGATCAGTGTACAGACAGATTCAAGGATTTCTACACCAAATGAAAATGTAGATGTTGTGGCTCAGTGGTTTTCATAGTCTCTCAATTAGAAGGTAATTTCCAGCTCCTTCAGTAACATGCCAAGGACACTGCACCCCAAATTGCTCCCACTGTTGGTCAGTGGTGTGTGGATGGGTGTGAATGTGTTAGTTAAAAGTGATGCAATAGCGGTCTATGCCATCAGTGTGTGACTGTAGTGTAAAAGGGTGAAAGACATCGGAAGTGCAAAGTGCTTTGAGTCGTCAGAAAGACTAGAAAAACACTTTATATGTGCGGGTCCATAGAATACAGGTTTAGTCTGAACATCCAGCATTGTTACTCTAAAATCCATGTGTAAGCAGAATATCCTGTCTTTAAGCTTACCAGGCATGTCAACTAAAACCATAACACTTAACTTTGGCAATTAGATTACTTAGAGTTTGGAAAGATGTTTCAGTCCCTCTTGAATAAGATGTAAACCATCTTTCCAAACTAAAAAGAAGTCTGTTTACCTTGGTTTGTATCCTACAGAATAACTATGACCTGGATGAGAGAGAATTTACTTAGACATAAAATTTGACTTACTCATCATTTGCTCATCATTCCTTATTTTTCACTGACATCATCATTATCTTTTACATTATCTTTTGGTTCATGTCTGTGGTGATCTCTGTTTTGTCTTTGTGGAGTTTCCTGCTCTCCCTGCCTTCAGAGTTTTGTGGGCGGTTCCTTCTCCTGCACCTTCACACCTGGTTCCAATCACCCTCATCAGCTGCTCCACACTTAAGCCTGCTCAGAGAGGAGTCTGGTGCCAGATTATTCCTGCTTCAACCATGGTACATCAGCCTACTCTCCAGTGCTACGTATTAGCAAGGATTGTTACCTTTTTTTTTTACTAACTGCTGCTCTCTTTCCTTGCCTTCCAGTGCCTCCACCAGATCTCCTGCTGCCACACTCTCTGGGTCTTTCTCCCTCACCATTCACTCTCTGCTTGGAAATAAAACTCACTACAACTGCTTTTGGGTTCATCTTCAACAACTGGTTCAAAACCATAACAATGTCTCCAGTTTTAATATTTGTCACGCCAACACTGTCCCTGAATGCTTCTGTGGTCTAGCTGTCAAGCTGGTAAGGGGGGGGTGCAGCCCTCCTGCCTCGTCAATCAGCCAGTGACTGGGAAGCTGCATCTCTGATGTAGCTGAGAATTCTCCAGCTTTTAACATGTGGATTGATGAACTGATTTTAAGGGAATGAATCTGCCGAGAATTGTTTGGACTCAAGGGACGTGCTGTGTTTCCCCTATCTTCCCTGTTGTAGTGAAGTTATTTAGTTTTATCGCGTGTTATTTGTTTTGAAACCAAATGAACAATCATCCGTTGGGGGACCACGTGTTCTGGAGCAGAGTGTGAGCTGGCCCAGCAGGGACGCGTCGTTATAACAGGGGAAGAAGAATGGAGAAGAATGCACAGAAGCTGTATCAGAATCAGAACTGATTTTATTGCCAAGTACATTTATACATACAAAGAGTTTGACTTGGTGCAATGATGCTCAGCAATTATCCAAGACAAAACACAACTAGTAACAACTTCAATTAAAAAATGAGGAGCTATACAATATATAAAATAGAATGTAAAAAGATCACATTTGGAATATAAATATAAATAAAAAGTGGATAACACTAAAAGTAAACAGGTGCAAAGGTGTAGGAGTGTGTGAGATTTTCCACAGAAAACACAATTGTTAAAGTCGTAAAATGTGATTAGAAGTAGGGTTTTTTTTGGATAATCAAAGAATGTGAATAAAGACAATTGTAGACTGAAGCAGTGGTTTAACTGTGCAGGAAAAATAGTGTCATTGTAAATAAAGGTTAAGATTGGATTCACCAAATAAAATGCACTCATCTTCACAGTATTCCTGTATTATTTAAGGTGAACTATGTTGGTGAAAACGCCCTTTCTAAACATAAAGAGGTCAGTCTGAAGTAAAGCTGCTCAAGGAATTACACAAGTTTCACCTGGTACTTAAATAATCTTGGGTTCATTAGGAGGAAAGGTTTATAGAATTCAAAGGATGTGAAAATAAATTGAGAAAGTCACTATGTAATACAAAGTGTAAAAGAGCATGAGGCCCAGGTGAGCTGCTCTGACACATAAAAGTGTTTTTTTTTTTTTTACCAAACTCCCATCCTGAGCAGCAGCCTCGTGGTCACCCTCCTTTAATCTCTGAAGACAATACACTTCTGACTGTGAAGCAAAAAGCTAAGATCCTTTAGAAGAAGAACAATAGATGGCAGTGTTAAGCACCTCCGAATGTCTCAGCCAAAGCTCCCCTGAACAGACAATTCAGCTGTAAGAAAGTCACAGTGGGCGGCTGGTGGAACATCAAAGAGTACAGTCACAAAGATACAGAGAGGAGGATCTATGCCTAAACGTCTGTTTTGTGTGTGCAGAGAATTGTGACTTTAATCCATTTAGGTGCGTACATCCTCCAGAAAAGATCCCTTGAATGTAAGATGAGTAATAAAGCAAAAGAACCTGCATCCATGCTTTACCTTAATCCCACACACTCTCATTTTTGTCACTAATCTGACAGATTTACACCCTTTTATTACCTGAATGTGCCGCCCTCCACGTATTTCACCTCATGGAGAATCCTCTTTGAAGGTGTTTGAGTTTGAAGAGCTTGTTTAAAACACTTTATCTGAGACAACAGATGAATAAAGGTGTTGGAATAAAGAGAGAACAGTACCTTAAAGCCACAGCAGAGGCCTTTTAACTCCCAGGTCCTACCAGCTGTTGAGCCGCGCTGCTAGATAAAGTTCATAAAGTCCCATAATTATCCTTCAGAGGAAGTAATGTGGCGAGTTTAGGTAAGATGACAGTAATAACCTGCAGATGCATGAGCTCGCTGACTTTATTCTCATTAGGAGCAGTATAAGAGAGAGTGACAAACTGTGGTTACACATGTTGTGTTCATAATGCTTTTCCTGCAGGCGTTTAGGCCGTAATATTCTCTATTTCCATTACAAAACACTGATGGTCCCTCTCGCGCTCTCCGCTGTGCAAACTGCTTTGTTAATCTGCACCAGTGCCAACAATATTTATGAGCTTTTGGCTGGTTATAGAGTCAAATAAACAGACTCCCTCACTGTTTCCACAGCAGGGAAAGAGTAACTCTGAAGTGAACTGTACTGATCAATGAGTTTTAATACTTCCTAAAGGCAGAGTATTGTCATGTTGAGCTGCGCTGTGAAATCCCCCAAAAGCAGCTCGTGTGGTCACATTTGGAAAGTAATTTATACCATGTGTGTGTATGTGTGTGTGTGTGTGTGAGGGTGTGAATCCACACACTGTGATTCGTGCTGGCTTGTCTTCTCCAGCTTTTATCATGTGGATTGATGAACTGATTTTAAGGGAATGAATCTGCCGAGCAAAGACGCATCGGTGAAGTAAGTGTTTGACTCCGGATCTTTCCGGCGGGAACAATGAAGAAGCTCTCCTTCAGCGTTTTCACTTTCTGCATCGCCTGAAATGCACTCAGAGGTGTATTTTCACATGTGCTTCAGAAGATGATAGAAAATCTCCCAGGTTGTATTGAGTGGGTGGAGGTGAGTTTTTGTGAAACGGCTGTGTGAGAGGTGCTTGTTTTCCCACAAGTCTTCAGGGGATTCCCCTCTCCTCTCTCTGCTGTAAAACAGCATCACCGCACCGCTGATGGACGTCTCTGTTTGGCAGGTGCTCATATACTTGGCGCCTACTGTTGCCCACAGCGATGAGGCTGTCAGGGCAGAATGCTTCCAAGAGTGCAGGGGAACATTATATTTCACATTATCTCAGAACAATAGGCCATTTCCTGCTCGCTGAGGGCCAGAGAGGCTGATCAGGGGCTGCCAAGCTCCAGGAAGGGAGCAGAGACTGCAGGAGAGGTTGGCGTCTAAAGGGGGGGAGCTGTGTGAAGTTGATGAATTGTAAGGTAGGTGGTTCCAGAGAGAGTGCAAACTAAACTAACCTGCCAGTTACAGTGAGCAAGAACAGCCACAGAGAGTATTTCAGGTTGGATTTGAAGAGAAACACGTGTTCCTCTTCACTGTGCTGCAGGTTTTCTGTCTTTTCAGGCAGGTCCACAGCAGAGCTCTGTGGACAGCTGTCAGTCTGTTACTCACAAATAAATCACACTTTTAATTATCAAAAGCTTCTTTTGTGCTATTAGAACAGATATGATCCTCTGATTTAATGAATGAAAGCATCAAAATCCTCCCTGATCAGAACCAGAGCGGTTGATCATGGCCGACTAATAATGACAGGTGTCTGCATATAAACACTGAGACTCAGGGAGAGGGACAAGAAGGATCCGGTTTATTTTTCGAGGTCTAGATAATCAGACTTTTAACAATGAAGCTCTCTTTAGTTATATGAAATAGTCTTTGTCTACTTTTCCTCCCCATACAGAAAGATACCAGCTGATCAGTTTTAATTGTGACTGACATTAAATGGAGGTAATTTGTGCTTGTTTTGAAGAGTTATTTTGCTGTCTCCAAAAAAGTCAAACAAACTGAAAAGACATAGAAAAGACTTCTATCTAAGAATTTTTTTACCACTGAAGGTGAATGAGACCACGACTCACATCGGGTCACTGTATTAACTAAGCACTAAAGGTCAGTAAATCTATTTGTTAGATTATTTCTTTGATGTAAGAAATCTTAATTTGTAGAAAATTGTGTTTATTTCTCTTTTAAAGGGTCTCTGTGATCATAATCCACCACTTAAAATAAGATTATCAGCACTAAAGTAGGTTATTTCCAAATATTATTTCTCAGCTTCCCAGTTGGGTCAGACTGGACTAGATTGATTTAACGCACGTTGAAGTCTCTAGGACTACAACACATGGGCTGACAAAGTTAAGCAATGAGAAGAGTGATCTGTGTTTTTTCCCTGCTGAAAAACACTCATCTTAAGGAAACACAATAATAAACCTTCAAATAAATTATGGCTTTAAGTAGAGAGAGCCTTCCTGATCAGCTGAACTCATTTTTTGCGTCATATTCATCACTACAGCAGCAAAGTCTGTTTCTCCTTTTGCAAGTTTGTTCATATTTTGACAGGTGAATAAGACTGTGAGAGGATAACAGGTGTTATTTGATGTTTGTGATCAGTGCATATCCAGTGTGTGTCTGATCCAGGATTAGAAAACATTTATCTTGTTGCTGCAGAGAAGTTACGTCAACATACGGAACAAGGTCCCAGCCTCAGTAACATCCCAGTAGACGAAAGATTACAGAGCATTTTTGGGTTAGCTGTGATGGTAGGTTAATGAAACAGATCTTTGAGACGATTGTGAGGTCAGTCCAGGTCTCCAGCTCAAGTCTCATCTCACTGAGTTGAAACAAACAGACGCCAAACACTTTACAACCTCTGGAAACACCTCTTCGCTGGGTGCAGCGTGTCTCTCTCACGCCTTTCTTTCTTGGGGTTGCGTAACTGCTCCTGTGTTGTATTATTGAAACGTTTGGCTCTGATTAGTGCAGCAGATGAAACGGCTAAATGCTAATGTGTGATTTCCCAGGGGGCTGTCAGGCTTCATGGGCTGCAGGTGTTTGCAGGGGAGGGAGGAGGGCTTTTAAAGCGCATCAATGCCAATTACGCTCTGCATTGTTTTTATTTTCTGTTACTCATCGGGGCAGGTAAACACTCCAGGTCGACTTCCTAAGTATTTTCATGATGCCTGCGGATGCTCAGTTCAGTCGGTATCGACCCCCCTTCCCCTGCCGATGAGGTGTACAGGCTGTTAAAACCAGCCAGGCATTTAATATGAGAAATGTTGGGAGCACCAGAATCTCGTCTTGGCTCTACTCTTGCGAATAACATGGTATTGATTATCTTGATGGACACAAACCCTCCTACATATCAGCCCTGGGTCAGATTCTTTTCCAAATAAGATCTGAAATACCTGAGCTTGTCTTCCAACAGCTGAACACCACAGGTCCAAGGTGATGCTGTTTTGCATTCATGCTGAAAGACGTTCTGGCATGAGAGACGTGCTGAAGGCTTCCAGCTGTGAAATACCCTGTGAGCAAACTTAGTCTCCTTTAGGATCCTGCATCCGGGGTCCAAGTTGAGCAACTCTATTTTACTGTCCCGTTTCACCCTGCCTCTCCCCTCTCTCAACCGCTCCATCTCCAGCCTTCTGGGATGGATTGTTCTTTTTTCTGCTGTGCTGAGCAGGCAGGCTGCAGCACTGAGCCTCCTGGCTTCCCTTCTCTTCTCCTTCATTTAATTTTTTCTACAGTACATCGCCACAGATTTATCACCTCATGCCGTTTTCCTCCCTAAAGCATCGGAAAAGGAGGGGAATTATTCCGCGGTCCTGACAGGGGGCCAGAGGGGGGGTGGGGAAGGGTGAGGAGGTGTGTTGTTAAGGGAAGGAGGAAGGAAAGTGGAGCTTGAGACAGAGTCTAAAAAATGTGACTCATGTAGGAGAAAAATGGAGAAGAGTATAATTGATTGTGACAACCCAAGTTGGAGGACAGTCTTCTCCCAGAGGGGGAGACAGTGAGCAAGTCTCAGCCAGAGTCACCTCAATGGGGGAAGGGAAAAGAGGTGAGACATGAGAAGAGGTGGAGGTGTCAAACTATGTGTTCACACACACAAGTAAAAGTAACTATTCTCAAATCACTCACCATCAAACCTAACTCATCCTCTTCACATTACGCTGTGAGTAAAACGAGCTGAATCCAGCCGTCCTCCTTCATCCACTCAATCTTTAGTTAACTGCAGGAGACATTACATATGCATGAGCTAATTAACCTATCAAAGCAGTGATGGGAATTTCCCTTCTTGTCTCTCTCTTGTCTTAATTGCAGGTGGGAGTGAGAGAAAACAATGGGTGGATAATGTGCTTCAGCTTTTAAATCAAAATCTCTTTTTCTCTTGTTCACACACACACACACACTCTCCAACACAATGCTCTGTAGAGGAAGCCTCTTCCTTTTATTAGTCCACGCCCACGGCTCCTTGGAGCCAGACTAAATAAATAAATTACCGATTCAGATGCCTGCTCACTTGCTAACCTTGTTAGCTCCTGCACTACAGCAAACAGAAAGCCCCTTGTTTATTTGTGTGTGTGTGTATGGGTGTGAGTAAGTCTGGTATGATCGTATTGATCTCTGTAATATCTGTGTATGCTCATATTAAGGGCCTTGCAGCAGGCCTGATTCATTAACCTTATGTGTAAGACTGCTCAGTAAATGTAGGTTAGCGCTCAGGCAGATGGGATTCCCCAAAGGCAAAGAGCGGCATTAGCATCCAGTTATCTCGCCACATTCCCCGGAGCTAAGATGACTCCAGAAAGATGCTCTCTGTCTCGTTTGAATTCTGCCGGACACCCACACACATACAGGCGCTGAACGCTGTCACACACACACACAGGTAGCAGAAATAGAAAGCAAGTAATGAGGACAGGATGAAGGAAAATTAGGCCTATCATGACAGAATTAATACAACTTTTCTGCACTTTCTCATCAGCGCCTGGTGAGTCTTTAGAGGTCATTGATCTCAAGGTAAGCTCCGCTTGATGCTGTTCTTTAATTTCTCCAGTTGGACTTATATCCTGACTGATCCGAGCTTTCACAGAGAGTGGATGGGGGCACGGTGAGTTTTACGAGGAGAGAGGAGTGGATTGGAGCAGATGGCAGGAGTCCCCCCGGGCTAACGGCGCCTACCCCGCTGAACACTGGGAGCTCTTGACCATCTGGACCAAAAGGCGGCGAGCAGCACCCTGTAGCGGATTCCCCGTCGAAATGACATGGAAACACTGAGGCGGACTCACCAGGAGCAATGTCACCAAAACACTGTGGTGTCCCAAATACTGACTGCCAGGCTGAGAATCAGATCTGTGGCACTGAAAACACAGGAGGTGAAATAATAATAGATCTATTTTAGATATTCACCCCATGTGTCTTTTTTTATACTTCTAAAACAAAGATGTTGCCACAGTACTTAACTCTCCCAAAGCTTTGGGGAAAACCAGTGAACATGCTGGTTACAGAAAGGGTGGAGACCTCTTCCCTCTCACTTCTCCATTGTTCTTCTTTGTGAGAACTTGCTGGAATGTACAAAATTGGAACCATTGGTTACACTGGCAGTAAAAATGCATCCTACAAATCAAAGCATGTTTCTGATTTGGCTTGGGTCTCTGTGCAGTCATTTCTAATGCTGAGGAGCATGAGGCTATTGGATCCAGACCTGGACTGGAACAGAACAGAGAAATATTTATTTAGTTAAGGTTCTCAATGAAAAACAGCAACTGAGTCGTTCCCAGCGCATTAAACATGATCTCTACATGTTTTAGTTTTGATGTTTACTTTAACTTTCTACAGTACACATAATCCATACTGATAATAACCACGCTAAAAGTGTTGGGAAGTATCTTCCACATAGGATGAGTCAGGATGTTTGTTATGAAATGTTTCAGAGTGGATGTAAATCAGTGGACTGGGGGGAGTTTTTCAGATTGTGATCCAAACAGGTTTTGTTTAGTGACTTAAAAAATTAACAGTAAGTTCTGCTATTTGCTTGTTGCTTTTTGTCCAACAGTCCAACTTTTGCCCAATCAAATCCCAAGGATGGATCTGAGAGAAGAGCAAAACAAGTGCATGCTTCTGTGAGACTTTCTGTGCTGCTACTGACCACAGAAAAATGTATAAGTGAATGGATGGTTATGGGAATGAGACCTGATTCATGCTTCTGTGTTGACCCCCTGCCAGAATGGACGAAGAAGTCATGAGCACTTCAAATATCATGACACATACCCGCATCAATGTGTTTTCATCAGTATGACCATGTGATCTCTTTTCAGGTCCTGCCATGTTTCTGCTCACCTTTTCATGGGATTTTGACCGTATTATATTTTATGGAACCTTAAACTTGTTGTCATTAATCATGCAGGAACTATTACAAAGAACAATGGGGAGGAGATGTACCAGTTATGTACAGGAAGCATGACACCACTCATTGCACCAATCACAGGGCTTGCTGTCCATGTGGCTTTGACATGGAATTACATTTGGGGCAAGTCAGGCCATGTGACAACAGGGTGAAAAGTGCACCAGCCTTGTTCTTATTTACATAACAATCCGCATTTAACACATTACGATGCTTGTTATTCTAAAAAATATGTATTAAATAAACATAATATATCTAAAAATAAAAGCAAGGTGACAAAGTATAACCTCAAGGACTTGGAATAACTAAACTATGAAGCTAAATAAATGGCCCCTTTGTGTGTTGGTTTTCTCACAGGTCAATGTGATACTAATCTTAACATTTCAATTCACAGTCAAGTTAAAACTCTACCTGTGTGTTCTAATTGACAACACTTAAAATCGACTGAAGTGGCTTCAAGCCCTTATGTGGGCCAATAAAATGTGCTGAGAAGGAAGTCTAGTGTTTTAATTTTGAAGTGGATCTTTTTTTATACAGCAGAGTGCCATCTATTAACAGGCCTTAAGGATAGGTGGTGATAATTCTCTGACATGCTTATTGACACCAGCCATATCACAGTGTACCCTGTTTTCTAGTCAACACAAAGGCAAAAAAATAAAAATAAAATAAAACTGATTCTTGTCTGAGTGGTACAGCGTTCTGATGTTGGATGAAGGCGTTAGTGTTTATACTTTGATGACGTCAGAGTAATGGCGAACGCGTGGCAGACACTCCGGTGGAATGTAAGAGTTAAATAAATTTGCAAAGTTGAGAGTGTTCCTCGATTTGTGTCCAGTTTTTCATTAATGAGTGATAGTAGGCCCCGAAGCAAGACAAGTGAGAGCTACTGTTCTAACTCACATAAAAATGAACACTCACATAGAAATGCAGAAATGACATTTTTTAATCACTACCACTCATGATCTCATTCATTCTTATCCTGAGTGTTTTTTGCAGGACAGGTCTGATATTTAAAGTATGCTCCATGTTGTTTAGCCTTCTGATTCAGCTTGCTTATATATATTGATATTGTGATATTATGTAGGCAGAGGCGAAATGTACGAAGCTCAGTTAAGCTGATAAATTTGACATGATTTGTAAGATGATGTGGTTTAGCTGTTGAGAATCCATCACTGTTTCTATGTGTGTTTTTTTTCCAGGCTGAGAGAAAGATTGAAGACAGCCAGGTGATAAAAAGTGAACAAAACAAAACAAAAAAATCCAACCAATACTCAGCAGGATCTTCTATGACTTTCACTCTGGACCCATTTGACCTCCTGTCCGGATCACTGCTCCACATCACCTCTGGAACATACCTCCAGAGTGGATTTGGCTTTTTGAGAACAGAGAGTGACTGCTGGCCTCCTCCCACACTGATTCTGATCAGGAGGAGGAGGGAGAAATTGATAAACGGGACCTCAGGCACATTCTTTGTAGATGTCCTAAAAAATGAAAAAAAGTTTACAAAGTTTCTGCCAACATCCAAACACATTACATTCTGGGATAATACTCAAGCTAACACCCATTATCTCGCTGCCAAGTGGGTTTATGTAATGACCCTGGATCATATGTAACTGGATACACTTATTTATTTAACCTCACCAATGACTCTTGCCTTTCATGAGGCCTGAAAAGTAAAAGAGAGAACAACAATTATTTTCTCATTTGTGGTTGTGATGCATGTTAGTGACCCTGCCCTCCTCCAGAGGTTATGTTTCATATCTTTATCTTTGTCCTCCTGACAGTGTCACAAGCTCTGAGTTTGAATCCCAATCAGCCTTTACAGCAAGGAGTGTTGTAGTGATGTACCTGCCTCTGCTTATCCTCCAGAGGTGTCTCCTTCCCTGCTCCATTTAGAGCCACAACCCGGCTCGGATCGATGCCTTTCTCCAGCCGCCTGCTATCAATTATTCACCTGATCAGCCCTGCTGCTCATTAGATGACTAATCTGGTGGGGTGAGGAGCGATGGGACGCTTTGAAACCTGAGACCGAGAGGCAGCGGGGAAGGGAAGGGCGGATCATATCTCCAGATCCAGGGAGAGATGGAGGTAGAGTTCATAGATGCGGGATTACCGATTTGTACATCTAAGTCCTGACATCCAGGAGGGTTTATAAATCTTTGATGAAACCATAGAAACACTTTGATGAATGTGCACACGTATCGCCAACATACGGCACGTGTTGACAGCAGTTTCACGCGTGTTGTGTATTAACGCAGACTGGCAGCAGAGCATCAAGAGTGAGAAATGAGAGAGCAGGAGCGAGGCTTCCGTCAGCCAGGAGGTTGCATGTTTCACTCAAGTTACACCCCACCTAGGCTGTTCTCGAGAACATCTGTGGTCAGTGTGGGTCACATTTTTACTGTCCCATAAATCTCCTCCGACATTCTTCCTGTGACGCCACTTCTGTTATTCCACGTCTCACTGCATGTTGTTTTGCGGTCCTGTTTCCTCTTTGACAGGGTCAAATAAAACGTGTGGTGTTGAAAAGGTAAACAGGTACAAACACTAACAGCACATTTCTTCCACTCCCTAAGATGAAATAAGCTGCTCGTCTCTTCCCCGTCCCTCACCTTTCTGCTCAGTCTTAAAGGGCTGCAGAGGTGTCGAAAGGGGGTGTACCTCAAAGACCTGAAGAAAGGCAGAAAGAATGAGAAAAAAGAGAGCAGCCCCCAGTTCTCCTTCTTTCCCACTGATCATGTACAAGCAGGGGGGTGGCTTTGATCTCCCATGTCCCCCTGAGAGCCACAGTGAGGTGGGAGTGCAGTGTGACGGCTGTGGTACACGTTAGCTCTGATTAAAGGGAAATATGCATCACTGTATAGCGCTTTCCTTTTTATCTGTGCCTGCGATGTGGTGCGATGGCGACGCTAGATTGAGCCCTGATATGTACTGATGTTGCGGCTTAATCTGTGTTCCTCCAGAGCTGAAAGACGCCTGAAGTTGAGTCACTCTCATTTAAAGCCTTTGAGTCTTTATGAAGAAGTTTGGAGAAGTTGAAGAGTTGATGTGAATCATGTTGTTGTTGTTTGGTTGCTTGTTTGAGTAGCAACAGAAATCAGAGCAGAGGTGCCCCCTCACCTTTGATTCGGGGTCATGTGCCTCTAAATCAATTAGAGCCGAGGACCTGCATTCCACACTGCTGTGGCAATGACCACCAGGGTCGGGCCTGCAGCGGCGTGTTTCTCTCTGACTGCATGGAAACAAGAGTGCATGATGGTTCTCTGACAGGCTGCTCTGTTTTTGTGTTTGTCTCCCTGCAGGTTGCTGGGAGGGTGACACTGGTGGGCGAGGTTTGGCCAGTCTTTCAGGTGTGTTTAAGATCTGTCAGTGTTCTCCACTCTGTCATTCCCCCATGTGGCAATGCGGTGTTATTTGTTTAGTCAATAGTCCATTAACAAGCCATAGCTGCAAATATGATGCCTCATGTAGTTAGTACTTTACAACAGGTGACATCTGTGACTTCAATCTGAGCAATACTTGTGGGTGTGTTTCTATTCAAAGTTTTGGAGTTTTATACAGTTTGAGACTGTCCCCTATACAAGGATATTAGGAACACATCAAAGAGCAAGAAAGCGAACTTTAGCGAGAGGTCTGTTCACCATTGATGAAGTATTTCATCAAGTAATATCTGACTCACATCCTGGAGAGGATTATTCACCCTCTAATGAAGATGGTCAATCGTCCAGTGAGACAGAAGTGAGTGGCAAGTGTGTGGACTGTCATGGCAGCACATACTGAAGCCAATGCTTTTCTTCACTGTGTCCATGGGGGGTGTAGCATGGGTATCTTGCAAATCGATGGCCAAAGTGCTAAATCTCCTATCTGCACTTTGTGAGGCAAAAATACTTAGTCTGTATTGCATAGACACATAGTAGAGATAATACAATAGTATAGGAATATAGTCCAAAAACAGTGTGCTATGTATTGAGTATACTTAAAAAATAGCATTCTGTAAGAAAACAAGACGTTTTTTAAAGTTTTCTCAAAAAAGTGAATTTTTCAGACAGGAGGTTTTGCACTTCAGCCATGGAAATATTGTTTCATTCTTTCCCCGTGTTACAGCCGCTATTGTAGCTGCTCAGGATGTTTTCTTCCACTCGCTATCATCAACACACAAAGTCACTTGCGCGCTGGCTGTGATTGGCCGAGGTCACCACGCCCACTCTTTGCCTAAAATGTCCCCTGACAGGCAGAACATCAATATACAGGCAGAGGAGGGGATTGAGGCAGACACATTTGTAGAGCCTCATAGATGATGATTCAACATGATTATTCTTAATCCTGATCTAAAAGTTGATGTTAATTTTCAGAAAAATCCTGCAGACCCTACCTTCAGGAACACAAGGTTTTGTGGTTAAACATGAAGGAAACATACAGTTCCGGTTTTGATTCATCGATAAGGAAGGGAATCACCATACATAACAAATTCCTGAGGCATCACCAGCTGATCACAGAGCAAAGATCTCTGTTCATATTAACAACAGAGAACTGCACCGCAATGAAATTAGTGATGTTCATGGCAAAGGAGGGAGAATTAAGTCTGTATATATTACGATCCTGTCTGCTGAAATAGATTTATGAATATGCTTTAAAACTTATAGGTGAGGTCATTGCACACAATTCTGTAGGTTTAACTAAACTAAAGCAGACAGATGGAGGGTCTGCTGGGAGGAGGAGCACAGAGGTAAGGCATATGTACGCTCCTAAAAGCCCTCCAGCTAACCCACTTTGTCTGACCCTGGAATGCCACACACACTCACAAACACACACACACCTTTCCACAGAGAAATATCAATTAATCCCATTCTCTGAATTTGTTCTGATGAATACTGAGTGGCTCTGTCTTCCTGCCTGCCACAGCCCTGCAGTCATTCTGTTTATGTGGTGCTTCAGTTCATGTCGTGCACTTTTTCAGGTCAATATGAGAGTGAATGGCCCTGTTTATTTTTTACATTTAACAAGGGTTTGAAAAGTCACACATTTATAGGGTAGAGATTATTTTGTAAAAGCCTGAGAACGCGTGAGGGTGCTGGTTTCATCCTCACAGTGAAGCATGGTGGTGTCTGCGTCATGCTGTGGGGATGTTTTTCAGCAGCAGGAGCTGAAAGACCAGTCGGGATTGAAGGAAATATGAATGCAGCAAAATACAGAGACATCCTGGATGGAAACCTGCTTCAGAGCGTTTTGACCTCAAACTGGGGGGGCGGTTTATCTTTTGGCAGAACAAAGACCCAAAGCACACAGCCAAGATATCAAATGAGTGACTTCAGGACGACTATGTGAATGTTCTTGAGGGGCCCAGACAGAGTCCATACTTCAATCTGTTCAAACATCTCTGGAAAGATCTGAAAATGGCTGCACTGATGCTCCTCATCCAACTTGCTGGAGAATGAGAGGTGCTGAAAAAAGGAATAGACCAAACTGCCCAAATATAGGACAGACTTGGATTGTAGCTGCTGCCCAAGATGCATCAGCAAAGTATTGAGAAAATGCTCTGAATGCTTATGTGCATGTAATGTCTTAGGATTTTAATTTTGGCAAATATGCAAAAAGTTCAAAAGTTCTTTTTTGTCATCACTATGGGGTGTTGTGTTTAGAATTTTAAGGGAAACTAAGATGTTTATATAATTTTGGATTGTGACTGTAACAAAACAAAAAGTGGAAACTGAAGCACTGTGAATACTTGCTGCATGCTCTGTGTAGTTCTTTGTTCAGGTAACTTAGTCATGTTACCTGCAAACCTAACTAGCTTCAGCTGTACTTCTGTATTAACTGTTGCTGCTATCACAAGGTACCTGCAGGTTTTGGCAAGTCAAATTTAAGACTTTTTAAGACCTTTTTAATGCCACTTTGAATGAAATTTCAGACTAAAAACGCATAAATATGGTTGATGGTTTGGGGGTCCTGCTGTATTACAACCAAATCATAGCGTGTGTCACTTAAAGAGACTCATTCAAGTTAACTTTTTGACTGTTTATTGATCATAAAGTTGCTCACTGGTTAATATCTGTATGCAAAAGTGCAAACAGTGACCCATAGTCATGGACTGCCTAGCGAGGATACAGATAAATTGTATCAGCAACTTGTTGTAAGACTGTTTTCACTCTAAATCTCCTTCATGAAAAGTTCCACACAAAAAAAAACAATAAAGCATTTACAAATCCTGCCCTGACAAATTTAAGACCTTTGAGTAATTTATTTAAGACCAGAATATAACATGTTAATGAATTTAAGACTTTTTAGGGCCTTAGTTTTAAATACATGACTTTCAGGATGTGTAGGAATCCTGTATCACAGCTCTCTGCACCTCTTCTGGCACTCTTATAAATTCAAACCAATCCCTCTCCTCCACCCTTTCAGTTGCACTTTTCGCACCCCCTTTCTTTCAATGTAGGGCTCTAAACAGGAGTACATATAGCCTGAGGGCTACAGTGGATTTCTGAAGTTTCCTCAAACCTGCAGCAGGGAGAAGAACATCATATGTGTTGATGGTGCTATCCTGCTGATAGCGAAGTCTTTACTTGTGAAAGCAGCTGTGTTGTATAATGTGAGTGAACCATCACATGTAATATCATGTTAGCATTACAGCACGCTTTTTTTTTAGCATTTGGCTGCAAAAACTGCTGTATGTACAGACATTTTGATCAAATACAGCAAAATGGACTCAGGGCTTTTTCATGCTGAGAAAGAAAAGAGTGAAATATACGGCCTGAAAAGTTACATCAGAATCTTTCAGGTGGTTCCCAGATGAATTAGGTTGTTTGTTAAAAGCTACAAAAACATCTGCATGCACATATTCTTATTTCTAGAGACAGATGTCATTTCTAAACCCTAATTTCGCTCTTGTGTAAAGTTGTCAGTCACCGCAAACAAAGACCAGTGTAAAGGGGAAGTTTGGCCCAGATTGAACTTTAAGTTTTCTTCTGAAGCTCTGAAATAATGTCCATCATCCCAAGATGCTCCACCACTGCAGTATGACAGCCTGCTGGTATGAGTATAAAATCATGAATTTACAAACAGGCTCTGTTTTGAAAATGTAAAGTGTTCGCCACTTTCAGTTTGAGTGAACAATGATAACAAAAAACATTGGTCAAAGGTTTTCAACAAATCATATCTTTATTCTCATAAACATCAGGTTCTTAGGGAACACAAACAGTCACAAGCACAAACATTTTCAGTCCTTTTATTTTTTCTTGGACACAGTCAACGATTTATGTGAGCAAAAACGCATCATACCACCTAAACGTGGGACTTTCACCTCCCAACTTGTGCTGACAGTAATGTATGTTTTGTTATCTGAGGAAAAAAAAGAGTCTGACCCTTAATTCTGTCACTTCCTGGTTTGTTATGAAGGCTTGAAAACAAAGACCAGTTCACTGATGAGCACACAAACATGTTTCCTAAAGAACAGTAGTAAACCTCAGTTTACCCTCTCAGTGCGACACGTGAGCATCAGTGCTCTGACCTTTGTTCACAATCCTGTATTTTGTGTCAGACACATAAGGACAGCTCTGCATGGCTTTTGTTGCCAGTTTGGCAATGATATAGTTATCTCTGTTCCAACCTCCACTGTGACAGAACGAAGCAGCTGATTCACTAGTTTACTCTATGTAAATATATATATTTTTTTCTCCATATATCTATATATTCTATCTATGGAATAGGTCTATATAGCATATATACTTTTGGTAGGGTTTTTTAAAACATTCAGGTACATTCACTTGACCCTGTTATGTTTTTTTTTTCTTCATACGAAAGATAAACACAGACAAATGTTAGCAGAGCTACTGCTTTTTGAAAGTGAGCTCCTGACCCAGAAACAAGACATTAAGCAACCCCCAAAGTTAGAAGAAGCAAACAGAAATGTCTCAGAGCTGGTTTTTTAGGTACCAACAACAAGCATAAATATACTAAAAGACCTCTGTATTAATCTAGAGTATAAAATAGCATATTTTTCTGGACTTGACAACAGTTTAAAGTAACTCTAATAATAGAGTCTGGATGCACACTACTCCACAGGTGAGCACATGAGCTGGCAATAACAGGTATGCGATACCATGTTTTCCTTTGCATCTTTACTAAGTCAACAAAAAGTATTCTGTCAGTGGTTAGAAAGCTTGAATGCAAACTTCACTTCTACAATCACGAGTGTGAATAGACCCTTGGCATACCACAGAATACACGCATAGGCATTACTCAACAAGTCAAAGAGATAGAACTGTGCCTACAGAGGACCGCACCGACGATAAGCCACATTACGCAGAAACACTGATTTTTTTTTTTCAGAAGGCCACAAGGAAATCACCTGGGTGCTGGTACGAAAAGTGTTCCTCCGTGGGTCCAGGTTGGCAGGAGACCCCAGAACTGCCTTAAATCACACTGTGAGAGTTCAAGTCATAACTGAATATACAGACTTTTAATTCAAGGAGCAATACTACATCACAGGACT
The DNA here is from genome assembly GCA_008086565.1 of Thalassoma bifasciatum. Taxonomy (NCBI): domain Eukaryota; kingdom Metazoa; phylum Chordata; class Actinopteri; order Labriformes; family Labridae; genus Thalassoma; species Thalassoma bifasciatum. The sequence goes on from RPOG01000640.1 coordinate 65,793, forward strand.
GTGTTTAATGACCAATTCATGTTACCTGTAATAATAAAAGGCCGATCCTTTGCTGTGTGACAGTTGACAGTAGGCAGTGTGGCCTGATGTTAGCTCTACATTTCTCAGTTTCTTAACAGGCCAGTGCACCCAAACTCGTAATAGTGGTATGAAGCCATGCAGACTCTTTTCTCTCTCTTGCCTTTATTGATAAAAAAATAATGCAGAACAGAACTATATTGTGCTCATACTTTAAGAAATACATTTAAAACTCTTCTTAATTCATCTGAAGTGCATGGAACTTCATATTCACACACATATCCTCACCCTCATACCTCCAGTTCTTATTCACCCTGTTTTGTTGAAAATATTCACTGAAGTAGAGGCAAAAACATCAAAACTAATCAAATACAATCATATTTCTGCATGGCTGTATACCAGGAGAGATTAGAGTGACGTGACCCTTAAGTTTTAATGCGTCAGCGTGGTTATAAATTACCCTTTCAATAACATTTAAATAAGTAGTACAAAAAAAATGACAGGACATTAAATATATACCTTTAAACAAAAACAAAAAAAAACAGTGCAATTAAAATGATGTGAAAAAAAATCTTGTTTATAAAACTGTAATCTGTGACCTAGAGAGAGTTTCCTTTGTGAATAGTAACACAGCGATCAGTTTTCACCGTGTCTTTTTTAAAATGAGTTTCTCAGCAGTGAGCTCACTGCTTGACTCAGTGTGACATTACATAAAGGAAACTCTCAATCCCTGTGCTGCTAAACATTAACTCTGAGTGTGTGTGTGTGACGAGGACCCACAGAAACAAGCTCCCTGCTCATCCAACGCTTAAGCTGGATAGTGTGGACTCGAACCCGGAGTGTCCAAGTCCCTTTTTGCCTCCGCCTCCTCTTGGCCTGAGTATGAGCTCAGAGCATCCCACAGCAGGTCAGGCTGCTCACAGTGGTGCTGACTCCTCCAGTGTCCCATGACCTCCTCTTTCGTGTCCAACACCTCACTGCAGAGCACGCAATTAAAGGACGTACCCGCCGCCAGGACCCCGAGACCACTACAGCTGTCTGGTGATGAGACGGACCCGCTGTCCCCCTCCCTCCCACAGTGCTGGGAGAGGATGTGCCTCTTGAGCTTGGAGAAGGAGAAGAACTCTTCGTCGCAGTTACCGCATTTCACAAGGTTGCGCTTCTCGATGAGTTGTCGCCAGTAGTGGGCGGCGTGCTTTACCAGCTCGTTCTCGGCCACGCGGCCATCCCGCACTGGTTGGCCGTCGCGGAGTTGAACGTGAACGTCCTCGCCGTGCACGTACAGCAAGTGCATCTTCATGTCAGCGAACGTGGGAGTGATGGTTTGGCAGCGACCGCATTTGATCTGCAGCTCCACGGGGTCCTCGCGATCCTGCTCCTCTGATGGTTCTCGTGAGACGGCCCTGGAGAGGACGAGCATAAATACTGTTTAGTAAACATAATCAACTAAGACAATGAAATCAAGAGTCTAAGTGATCAATACGAGTCTCACCCCTCCACAGAAACTTCATCCTCATGGTGGCTGATGGACGGCTCCACAGTCAGCACCACTTTGTGAACCTCTCTCAGGTGACTGAAGTAAACCCCGACGTATCCAAAAGCCTTCTCACAGAACTCGCAGCCCAGAGAGCGACGTGTGCGTACCTCAGAGTGGTGAAGCTTCATGTGGGTGCTCAGACTGCCGGAGTGAGCGTAGGCTTTGCGGCAGACCGGGCAGACGTACGGTCGACTGTTGGTGTGGCTGTTCATGTGGCTCTGAAGGTGATGCTTGAACTGGAAACAGCGGCTACAAGTGGGACAGCGGTGAATGGGACGACTGCCGATGAACACTCTTGGGTGGGTGGCACCTCTCAGGTGGAAGGTCACGGGGGCGGGCTGAGGACAGTCCAAGGCCTTGGAGGCGGTTGGAGTAGGGAGCTGATGACCAAGCACAAGCTCCTGTTCTTGGCCATCTGGGTTGATGGCGGGCAAACTCACGAGCTGGGGAACTGTCTCCATAACCAACATGGGTTTGGGTCGGATGCTGCGATACTTCTTTGAGATGTCGACTTCTTTCTGTTTGGAACCTGAAACGACTGCTGCTGGTTTCTCTTGGACCCTTCGACGAAAGAAAGACAAGGAGCGTTTCTTTCTGGCCTCGAATGCCAAAATGTCTTCCATTGTCTTTCGTTTCCTTCCCCTCTTCTTGCCGGATGGTTTCTGGAGAGTTCCTAACACAGGCATGAGAGTGGTCTTGTTCTGGGGCTGTAGAGCGGAGTTTGGCACTTGGTTGCGACCTATAGCCTCTGCTTTCTCGACGGTTTTGGATGTGGGATCTAAAGGACTGGGGAGCCCTGTCTGACAGGGAAAAGCCTTCTTCTCAGGGGACAGGTTGAGCTTAGCTGCTGGGATGAGGGTGCTCTTCATTTTAGAGTAGGGCAGAATGGGCAGTTTACCTTTGGGTGGGGACGGGATAATCTGAACTGCTTTGCTGAAGATGGCCGGGGACAGGACTGTGATGCTGCTCTGGGGCTGGGCTGCAGTGGATTTGGATTGGCACAGCCTGACTATGGTCTTACTTTCCTCTGGAGATTTGCATGGTGAGCTCTTGACAGCAGCCGGAGAGAACTGTAAGTTTTGAAGCAGGCCAGCTGGAGCAGGTCGTTCAGAACTATCTGGCGCTCGCTCTAACTGTGAACCTGGGTAGAGGACAGCATTCTCTGGGAGCAGAGCAGTGACGGAGATGTCTGAGGAGGCAGGGTCGATCAGGATGACCTGCTCTGAAGGCTCCTCTTTGGGCACTAAGGTTTCCTTTGTGTGCTTGGTCTCCTGTTGCTTCTTCACCACTTTCGATAAGCTGCTTGTTGATGTTTGAGCTGCCACAGAAATCTTGGAGGCTGTTTTCCTGGCAGCAGGTGGTGGTGACTTGACCTTGTCTGTGGTCCCTTTACCCCTGGCTGACTGGTATCTAGGAATAGGCAACTTGAGATTCCTTTGAACGGCCTGGGTTTGTGGCTGTTGTGGCTGCGGGGTCTGAGAGGAGACAGAAGGGGGCAGCGCCACCAGAGAGAAAGTGCCATCCTGACCTGCTATCTGCATCAATGCATAGTTTTGGGTGGGCACGATAATGGACTTGGGGCTTGAGGCAGTGGAGGCCTCTGGGAGGGCGGAGGGAGGCTGGCAGGACAGGACCGCAGGTGAGGGGGAGGGCACCACGGCCGGGGCCTTGGGGGCGATGCTCCGGAACTGGAGGCTCTTCATCTGAGGTGATGGACTTGATGGCTGTCAACTGAAACAGAGACACGAAAAGGGACTCAGTGTTACTCATACCTAACAGGAAAAACTGGTTTCATGACTTCCTGTGGTCTTTTCTGGATGGGTACAGGATCATAAGTCTCAATGTGACCTCACTCCTTAATGTCTCCGCTTTTTGTGCAACCCCAGCAGCAGACAAGCAGAATTACAGGCATCTGCACATGTGTGACAAGCTGTCCTATTACCCATGTCTCTATGGTCACACTCACTCTCCCCCAGGCTAAGGACAGACTGCCCCCTTTGATTTGGGCTCAGCATGCTACCATGGTACATGCTGAGACTCTGCAGGGGGGCTCCATACCCCCCCCCTCACTTCCTGGAAGGATCAGCCGGTGGAGCGTGAAAGCTGCCCATCGGCGGTATCTCTACCAGATGAAGAGGGACTCCCCCTTTCACCTCCCCCCTCCACTGGACAGAGCTGCAACCTGGCCAGAGGCAACAAGGATGCCCCTGAAAAAAAGCCCTGGATTTACTTTATCATCCCTCATTCACAGAAAAAAAGGAAGAAAATCCAAGGTTATCCAACAGAAACAAGGTTGTTCTACTTCATAGATCACCATTCTGTGTTGATCCAAAATACTTCTGGAGTCTACGGGGAAACTTTAACCTCAGAGTGAGGTTTTAAACAAGTCTATATTATCCAAATCTACCGTACAGTTTCCATCCATCAATCACAAGCCACAGGTATGGCTTTAAAAACAAAAGTCGCCTTCATTTATATCAATACTGTATCTTTATATCAAAAGGAGGGAGAGATTACAGAGGAATGCTTCAGAGGCTCTAATTGTAAACAGACTCTACGGGTCTAACGTTCACATCATGACCTGACTTCAAATGTTTGATACGGGGCTCCAACTCCACGCTGTAATACCAATCAGCATTAAGTGCAACAATCTGGAAATGTCTCAAAGGCAAATATTCAACACCATATTTTCTCAATACAGGAAAATATCTGTTTTCATTTTCAAAGCAGTCTGGGAAAAGATGCTTTTTATGTGCAAAAACAGGGAGAAGAGAAGAAAAACTGCAAAGGGCATATTATAAAACAGCTGGAAGTGTTTCTGTGCAGAGAGATTATTTATACAGTGCCCCTACCGCATTACGACTCCATAAAACTGGAGATATTCCTTCTCCGTGTGGATAGTTGACTCCAGTTTGACTGTGACTTTGGCTGAGTACAGAGTGGAATAAAACCATGGGATGTGCTTTCCTCTGAGCATTTTTATGTGACCGTAGACAGAAGGAGAATGGGGCAAGACTTGGAGCCTCGCTATACCATGAGAAAGTCAACTATCGAACATGAGGGGGGAAAGGTGTGTGCTGGCAACTGGGACTCAGCCAATAAGGCAACAGTTGTTTGGTAACAGGCAGACGTCACTGCTCACAAGTGAATCCACACAAACAGGTACAGCCTCACTGTCATAGCACTTTTTGAGTCTTTCTGTTGACCAGGTCTTAAAATTACCAAACTTAGCACACAAAGTAAGGCAGTTTGTGTTTGCTAGATAATTTCTTTGTTGTCACAATGCTTCAATACGGTTGTTAACTTCTCTTTCAAATGGAGCCACATTCATAAGGAACATGTATTTGAAGAATGTGCAACAAAGCTGAGTTTGTGGATTGTGCACATAATAATTTGTCACACAGCTTATTCATTTTTGTGATACTTATATCAATACCTTCTAATGGTAAGTGATGGAAAGAAGAAGCGCATACATTCACAGTCTAATCCAGTCTGTGATGATTTATCAATACTGGGATTTGATCCACTGTCAGCACAACAGGAAGGTCAGTGAACCCAGAGACTGTTTCTGCTGCATTTCAGTATTTGGTGGACTGAATATAATTAGTGGTGTAGATTCTGGGCTTTTAGAGTCAAGCTTATATCAGAGTGCTTAAAAATACTGTATTCTGGGGCGCCAGTATAGCTTAGCGGTCTAGGTTAAGCGCCCGATGAGGTTTATGCTTGGAATTCAACCTGGGGCACCTTAACCACAAGTTCCTCCCCCACTCACACTCTGTTTCCTGCTCTATGCACTGTCCTGTCCTCTCCAAACAAAGGCATAAAAAGACTCAAAAGCCCAAAATAGCTATAACTATAATGTACTGCCAGGCCAAAACAAAAGTCCCCTCCAAAAAAGAGGCCACACACTCTAATATTTTGTTGGAACAACTTTGATGACAGCACTCATTCCATGTGGTGTTGTTTGGATAAGCTTCTGCAATGTCACAAGAATTATTTCCATCCAGTGTTGCATTAATTTTTCACCAAGATCTTGTATTGATGATGGGAGAGTCTGACCACTGCACAAAGTCTTAATGGGGTTAAGGTCTGGACTGTGGGGGCCGATCCATGAGGGAAAAATGTCTCATGCTCCCTCACTGCATTCTTTCTTGGGGCCAATCATGAGAGAACAGCAGATCAGGTCTCATGTAAGTCTGACAGGTATCAACCTTATATCTTGGCGTGTTTGCCAGCCTAATTACTTTTTCCCTTGTGGGTTTATCTTCTTGACTGCAAACCGTTTTGAAGTCAGGATCTTTTTGTTGTCAGAGGTGAAACTGCTGATGCAGCAGGGACTGTAAATGAACACGGTTAACCTGTGATTAATGAGTCAGAACTCTGGTTCATGTTAATTAGGACGAAGGGAAACAATCAACCTTCTAGCAGTATTATGAGGTTAAAAAGGAGTATATAAACAAACCAGAATTGGACAAGAGAATTGGACAATGAGCAACACTGCTGAGCTGTGTAAGAGTAGCACATCTAACAGCAGCTGGTATTTCTGTAGTACAGCTTCACACCGATCTCTGCTGGCCCTGAGGCGACCGCTTTAACACACTTACACTCTGAGCTCTACCACAAGAAGTCTGCTGATACAACAGGTGAGTGTCAGAAATGATGCTCCAGCCTCGGGCTGCTTCTTCCTGTTATTCACGGAACAGAATGGAGAACATTTCTCCATGACAGCTGAGGCAAACCAAGGTTTCTATTTAAAAAAGAGCACCTGAGTAAATCTCTGCACTGTCACATCATAATTTCTTTTCCTGCTGTGTGATCTTTTGCTCAATCAGTGTGTTATTAACCCCTTCCTCAGCAAGAGAGAAGAGGAGCGGGTTAACTTGCTTATTAATGAACCAGGGACACTTAACTCTCCTGAGGTGGTTCCTGTGGTTCTCACACCCATTTATCTATGGAAACTTTGGGCCTCAAGCTGAGAATGTTTGGTTATTTTCTCTCTTTGAGTCCATTACGTGCAGACTCTGGGTGTGTTTTTATGTGTCCTTTACTCAGTGGTGTTGGTCCGTCTGACCACTTCAACATAAAGGCCTGGTTGACTAAGTGTCTCAGAGATGGTGGACTGTCAGACCAGTTTGTCCAAACTCTTCTGAGTGTTCAGAGTGGCCTGTCCTTGTTCTTAGTTGAGTCAGGCCGTAAGCTCTTTCCCCAGGACTCCAGAAACAGTCTTTGTTTCCAAACAGAAGTACTCCTCAGAACATTTAGAGCTCTCTGGTTGGTTTATGACCATGCTGAGATAAACTCTGAAACAAGCTGACTACAATTAAAACAGCAGGAGGGATGGTGAGCCACTAACAGAAGCTTTAGATGACTTTTACAACACAGATTAAGATAGAGTCAGGCCTGTGATCACTGATAAAGCCCAACACCTTCACTCAGATCACAAAGAGATGTAACCCATTTAGGCCTAAGACTCCTGTAAAAAACACACTTAGAATAATCTGTACACAATCTCTTGAAGAATATTCAGGGTTGTCAAATTTCACTAAAACCTTGAAATATCAGCCACAGTAGCAGATAGAAACAGAAATAATAATAAAAAGCTTTCTACTTTCTGTGTTCCCTTTCAACAATTGTGCCACTATGAGCAAGTTTCAGCAAGTTCTTTTTGAAACCTTCGTGTAAATTTGAATTCGGAGTAAAACAATAAAGAGAGTTGAATTTTTAGGTAGGTTAAATAAAACTTCATAAGCAAATAAATCCAATTTCAAAACACTGAATTTGAATTAAGTTCAATTAAATCTCAATTCGAACTCAGTTTTATGGTGGAACAAGTCTGAAATCGTACATTTTTTCCTCAAAAAGTTTTCATCTGACTCTTTCTAAAATCATTTATATTTAATCTGTTACACAAACAAGCACACTGATTTGCCTGATAATTAATATCTTTTTATTTATTGATTATTCCTTCTTTAATCGGCTCCATATTGCCGTATTTCACAATTTAGTAAAACCATTTCATTTTCTTGTACTGCTATAATCATTTGGTATTTTACAATCTTATTTATTCTTTTAATTTTCCTGATTTTGTCTCTTATGTTGTGTTTTAATATTTTAAATACTGTAAGCTGTGTTTCCAGAAGGTCCAGGAACATTAAAAAAGTCTCCAGAACTAAACTGTTTCTGTGACCCAAATACAGTCTGATAGAATTTTTTTTTTTTTTTTGTAGAAGCATTTTCTATGAGTGGGGCACACATTAAAAACCTAAGTGTGAACATCAGTCATGTGTATTGAATCACGGGAAGGCTTTTATTACAATCAGGGTTGATTAATTGTGCAGTCTTGATTTATTCTGGAATAAAACTGTCTGAATTCAGATACCTGACCGATGTCTTCAGTCAGAGTTCCCTCAGCTACAGACTGTTTTTGGCACACAGCACAAAGATGCATAGTGTACTGCTGACTAACAGCATTGTGAAAGCCTACGCACATGTTTTTGTTGCATAATTGTGTGTCCTTTGTCTGTGAGTCCTGAAACTACCACAGCTGAACCATCCATCATGAGCCTGCATGGATCAGAGGTAACCCTGATTTTTAACCAGTGTCAACCCCAGACAATACCATCCACTCAAAGGCTGCTCATACCTGACCACCAGGGCCATCTCACTGGCTCTGTTGTGGTTCTAAAGAGGTATATCACAGCAGGGCAGAGAGAGAAATGCAGAGAAAGGTCACAGATGCTACTCAATCTGCTGCTGCATTTGAAACGCCGACCACTTTAATCTGACTGGGGTCAGAGATCAGGGCGAGGGGTAACACAAAAACCTGGTTTGTGAAGAGAATGTGAGGGGCTGTGGGAGACGGAGAAGAAAAAAAAGGGTGAGGGGTGATCCACAGAGACAGATTATCAGGTAAAGCCAGAAGGGGTGAGAGGTGAGGATCTGCTGTTTACGCTGGAGACAGGTCAGGGTTGAGCAGGAGGGCAGCGTGGGGACGGCCAGGCATCCACCTGGAATGGAATGAAATGGTATGAAGTGGAATGAACACACAAAAACAACTTTAGCTCACACCGTCAAACCTGCACCCAGGTCACATGTGGAGGTGATCGAGCCAAGACTGATGGGCTGAGCAGCCAAAACAACCTACCTATTGTGAGGCTGTAATGCTATTTAGTGAGAGGTGAAAGCACTGCTCTGGGAAATGTCAAAACACGGACAGTGCTGTGTTTTGGTAGCTTCCCTGATGCATTCTCTCGTTCTGTCCTGTCTTGCTTTTCTGCCAGCTACGGTTAAAACTGCAGAGTGCAGCATTCTGCTCCCAGTCCATGAGACTGTGCCAGGAAACAAACAGAGGACAAGCCAGCCTGTCAGTCAGTCTGAGGGTGCTCTCTGACAGCAGCAGGCAGAAACTGGGAGAAACTTGATTTGGCTGCATCCACATGTCCACTCTCTTGATAACTAAGCCCTCACAGACATATTTTGTATGCATAGAAAAGTTTGAGTCAAGTCTGCAAGGACTCAAACTTTATCTGAATAAACTGCTAATACACAGACGACAACATGGGAAAACTTCAGCATGATTACAGCTCTAAAGTTTTGTGATCTTCGTGTCAATACATCAACGCTCACGGGGAAACATCCCATGCTGAGATCAAAAGAACTGCTTACGAGAAAGAAAAGAAATTAGCCTTTGCCAAATTATTTTCAAGACTAAAATCTGCATTGAGGGTACCGTGAAGAATCTGTTTTTGTAAAGTACCATCACCCAACTCACATCTTTTTGCCGAAAGGATGTGACTCTTAATAAGGTGTGCATTTGTCTTTGTTCAAGATAACTTTTCCCATAATGCAAAGCAAGGAGATACTGTATTTAAAGTTACGCAAAGCTATCATTTGAAAGGTGTCAACTATAAAACTTTGTAAACTAAATTTGTGGTTTCGTGTCCAGAAGGTGAGCAGACTAATCTCTTTAGTGTTACTCACAGCCCGGTGCTCTGAGACATGTCTGTACTATATAACATCAGTGAATCCTGGTTAGTGAACCTCTGTGATGTCAGCCATCTGTTTTTGGTGATGAGTCTCCTGACAGCTAAAGGGCAACCATCATTTATTTGAGCTTAGCCTTGCCTATGATTGGGTAAGCCCAGTCTTAATATATTCTACACTGTAAAGTAAGAAATTGTCCCATATTTTCTGACTGATGATTGCTGCTTGTGTCCTACCAGTGCTCATCTACCAACCCCAACCTCACCAAGCAGAGCAAACATAAACTGGCTTTTTGCTTTACTGATAGACTCTCAGGTTTGAACTCTCAAGCAGCTTTGTTTCCCTTTAACAGAGGGCAAAACAATTACTTAAAAATAAATTACGTTTCCTTGTTGCTAATTAAATTAATGAAAGGATGATTCAGAAACTATTTCAATACCTTTTCTAGGAAAGCAACAAGTAGCTATAAATAACTACTTTTTTAAAGTAATTTTCCCAACACTGGCTATTAATGCAATATAAATTCAAGAAATCCTTTGCTTCAAGAAAAGGGGCACATGTTTTAACTCACTGTTAAACTTCCTTGGCTGGTGCAGAGTTGGATGTAGTGTCCTCAAAGAGATTTAAAAATACAGAGAAATAGCTTCAAAAATAACCTATTTTGGAGCTGATCATCTCATTCTGAAAAAGTTGATTATCCAGGAAAATATTAACTAGTGAGACTTCTCCAGGATCACTTATGAAAGTCAACACAGAACAGTTATTTGAATTAACAGCCTGGTGCTCCAACACCAAAAAAATTATGGGACAAATCTGCAGGTTTAAGCTGATGGGTCCTAGGGTTCTTCTATAAGTGGATGTTATTCAGCACAACCTTGGTTTAGGAAAAGTTTTAATGAAAGTGGATCTTTTCCTGTGTGTGTAGTTGAGTGTTTAAAGCTAAATATATTTTGGGTGAAAATGTTACTCAAGTTTGTTGAAGCAGCATCCAAACCAGACTCCCTGCTCTGCCTACAGAAAGGTCACTTTGGCCCCTTGTGGACTGGATAAATTACAGGTTTGCAGAACACTCAGGACTTTAGGTTTCCCAGCATTGTGCTCCCAAAGTCGGTCCAGACTTTGGGCTCAGGCTTTTTCTCTTGAGGTGAGTTTCCCAGAATCCTATCTGGAGTGTTTTAAGGCAGAGCGGGGAGCAGGGTGGTGTGAGGTTTGTTATCTCCCTTGTAGGTGAGAGCAATGCTCATCTGGGACTCCAAGATAGAGCCTGGAGATGGAGGGGGGGGGGTCTGGAATGGAGTGTGTATGAGTGTGTGTGTGGGTCTGTTTATGTGTGGATCTGGGAGGGAGGGCTAAAAACCCAGCAGAGGCCAAGCTCCCCCAGGTTTTAGCCCAGATGAAAGGCCAGGATCTGGGCTAGATAAGAGGGCAGATCACGGGGGGCCGGGGCCAGCCGGCTGTGAGAAGCCATGTCCAGCGGCCATCTTTCACAAACCTCCTCCCTGTCTCTCTTTCACCAACACACGTACACAGCACGGAGGATTAGCTAACCTCGGACAGTGTGAGAGACACTTAAATGTTGGTGTTTCTTTACAAACAATAAAAGAAACATTCTCTGGATCCTGCGGTCCAAGAGGAAATAAGATCATTCCATTAGTTTTTCTTCCTGAGTGAACTAAAGTGTTATCTGTGCTCGATTGCTTCTCCCTGCATGCATGCAAACTGCTCATCTTTGCTCTCAAGCCTAAGGTGTGCAAGTGTGTGAGTGTGTGTTGGTTTCTGTGTGTGTGTGTGTGCGCGCAGGGGAGCTAAAGTCTGGAGCGAAGGCGGTCATGGAGAAAATGAAATCAGTGTTTGCAGAGGTCCTTGTTTCATCTCAGAGCTCTGCTGCATGAGAGGGCCAGGGAGAGGGAGACACACACACACACACACACACACACACACACACACACACACACACACACACACACACACACACAAAGCCTGGTGACTTAGTGGCCGTTCCCTTTACCTTTCCAGCGACTCACAAAGAGACGGAACATTACAGCAACATATGGTATTCAAGGCGTGCACACAAACACACAACCGTATGTCATCCACTGTCACCTGAGCAGATCAATGTGCGGCAGAAATCCATTCCAATTAGGATCCCGCTGCTCTGCCTTGCATGTGGATGTAGATGAATCGATATAGAAATCCCACTGCTAACCTGCAATCCCTCTCAGAGAATGCGCTAAACTGAAATGCTGGATGTTTTGCTTTCATTACTTACTTAGAAATAAGGAAATTGATCCAATAATCACTCTCATTTTTATTTAAACTCTCCTCCAGGAATGAAAGTCTAATAACAAATACTCAAGATTTTAGAACCATGTCTATACTGAGCCCTTCTAATCCAAACCTACTGGAGAAAAGATAAATGTGGACAGTAAAATGTGCTATAAAATGAGATAACAGTTGCTCAGCTAATTACTGTTTTCATTCCCTGTTCATCCAAAGTAAAATTACCCTACAATATCAAAGGTCAATATTTTAAAAACTAAAAAGTTTGTTTGAAAAAAGAAAAAAAGGTTGTGGTTATTACTCACTTATTGCACCAAGAAATGCAAACAAAAATGCTTCCATTCCTTTTTTCTTGGTGCGTTAGTTAAAGGGTTGAAAGGGTTTCTGTCAGTGACTCTCCTGTCTGACTGCCAGTCATCCTGCAGTAATTTTGGACCATGTGGCTGCAGGTCAGGACTTTTAGGAAACTCAGTATCCAGATGACTACACCATCCCTGTCCTCTAGGAGACGCCAAAAAGACCTCAATGACCTGTGACTGAGAGCAGCTGGACTCTGAGGGTGGAGCTCTGAGGCAGAGCAGAGACACGTGTGTGAGTCGACAGCCCGCTGCATTCAAACTTTCCTTTAAAGCTACTGTGAGGAGGTCTGAATGGGTTTTAAAACCATCTGAAATTAATATCCTGTTCTCTTTTTGATCTAAAAAACAAACAAACAAACAAACAAACAATGCAACCACTGAGAAGAAGAGTAACTAGTTCCTGGCAGTATTTATTTATTTTTTAAAATATCTTAAAACAGGTCAATTTTAAGATCTAATCCATAAATTTGCAAGTAAACCTGTAATTTCAAAGTACTAAGTCATACTCTAAGATAATAAATTTGAAAATTGAAAAGACAAAGACGCCACTTTTGAGAGTGGTGGTTAGACTGTGTGTTGTTTGGCTGTTCAGCTGTTCAATCGTTCAGGTTCTCTTCACATGATGATGGTCAGTATTAATTTTAATGCAGGGAGGTTGCTGCTTTTCTGATATCATCCAATTTGTTTGAGCTTACAAATAAATTAAGCAATGCCTGCACACAAAAAATGTTTGACTTTAGTTTAATAATTTGTACTTTTCCTAGGAATTTACAACTTTATCTTCAAAACATTACCAGGTTCATAAATCAAATTTCAATCTCTAATGTAAACAAGTCTGTACTCTGTTTATTTCATTACTTTACTTTCAAAATTTTAATTTTTGACCGTATTCATTCATTTTAGGAAACAGTTTTAAATGGTAAAAAGTTGTATTGCCATCCATCAAAATGATATCTGAGGTGGCTGTGTGTTTGGTAAAGTTTTGGAAGTGACTTCTAATAAAGAAATAATTTACACTTTGTGATAATATTGACTGGAGATCATTTGCATCACATACAAAAGTCAAGAGAAATAAAGTAATTTGGGATCAGAGGTTTTGAAATGGTTTGTTGACATTTCTGATAAACCCAATTACAATGCCCAGCCAAAAAAAATAAAAAAAATAAAAGGCACCACCTGGATTTAACCAAGCAAATAAGTACAAGCCTCCTATTGGATGATTACTGCACAGATGATTATCTTTCAATGGGAAACAAGTTATTTAACTCCAACTGATGCAATAAGTAACTTCTCATTTCTTGAACAACCATGGAGAAAGACACAACTTGTGGTTGTGAAAAAGATGTCCAGACCTTAACCCCATAGAGAAACTCTGGGATGTTCTGGAGAAGACTTTGTGCAGCGGTCAGACTCTCCCATCATCAATACAAGATCTTGGTGAAAATTAATGCAACACTGGATGGAGATTAATCTTGTGACATTGCAGTAGGTTATTGAAAAATGCCACAGTGAATGTGTGCTGTAATCAAAGCTAAAGACGGTGCAGATAAATGTTAGACTGACCTTTTTTTGGTGTATAATAATAATTATATTTCAATTTTTTTTGTCCAAACTGCTTTAGGGACACCTTACATTCACAATATATTTGTTCAAGTAAAACTAGAGGGCTGGTGAACTGATTGGACGTCCAAAAGGATCACTTTTTCAGTGGTCAAACAGTCAAACTGGACCTCCTGTAAAAACCAGGCAGTGCCCTTTGAAAGCAGGATGCTGTAAACCCCTGACAACCACTGACCTTTGACCTAATGTCCAACAAGGCCATGTGTCATCCCCAGGAAGCTGTAATGTCTTCAATCATCCATGCTCACAGACTTCACACACAAACACACACAGACACAAACTCACACACACACGCAGGCATGCAGATGACATGGCTGCAGGCTCCGGTCTGAGTGGCATCGACGTGGAGCAGAGGTGACAGCAGTGTGTCCGAGTGTGTGCGAGCGTAGAGGTGTGTGTTCAAGGTCTTAAGTGTTAACACGCCCCTCCCCCTCAGGCAGCCAGCTCTGCGCTCGCCATCCAGGCTGTGCTCAACACTAAACCTTTACCTGACCTTTCCTCTGCGGTGACATTTGGACCCTCGTGAATAGGTCAAACAGCACTAAAGAGCAGCAGAAAAGCAGAGCTGAAAGAGAAGAGAGCCTGTCAGAGCAGAGAGGTGACAGCGGGTACAAAACGTGTCAGAAAAATATCCACACGCGTCAAACTTTCCTCAAAGTACAAAACGCACCGAATTCAGTCGTGCATGGTCAGAGCTGTGTGCAAACATTCAATGTGACAGCATCAGACAATGGGCAGTTTAAAATGCCACTCTGCTGAATTTAAATGTGCGATAAAACACCGGCAGCGTCAGATATTTTGTTCATAAATGTGCAGAGTCACTGTTGTCAGGAAGTTGCCACAATCACACTTTTTGAATAGACAGGAACACAGCAGGAAACGAGGACATGGTGTAAGACTGTGTATTAAAACTAAAGAATACAGGTAGATGCATGATCCCTGAAATAAGGTCAGTAAAGTTTCTTATTATAGAAACCTAGCTTTTTAAGCTAATAAGCATTTCTTGAGTATCATTGTGTTACAAGGACCAGCTCTGACTGAACCTATAGAAGCTGGTGTCCATGATCAGAGGTCCTTTAAACTGGTATTTTCATCAGGTCGAGGAAGCATTGAAAGTTAAACACGGCCAGAGTTAGGTCATCAAGAGATGCTTCAGATTAATTCAATTACAGTTCAATCTCTCTCTCTGGAGTGTATCAGACAGCTAGCTGCAGTGACCATGTCATTATCCACCTTTACAGAGCATGCTTAGGAGAGGATTTCATTATAATGCAAAAAGGCTCTGTGAGGACTTCATAGGTGATCCTAAAATAGTCTCGCTTTTAAATATTTGCCTGTTCATAATCCTTATTTTAAAACAAGATTTTCAGCACCATTATTGGTGATTTATAGTCGATTCCAGTACCTGTGGTCTGGTCAGACTTTCCTGAGATAACACAAATCCATTTTCAGTGCGTGGACCGAAAGTCTCTTTGATGACACCACATCAGCTGGCAAAGCAGTGAGACAAGAAAAATGTGCTTTTCTCTGTTGAAAACGATTCCTTGGAATTATTTACTAGTAATGTTGAACACTGCAGCTGGACTGTGTGACAGGAAAAAGAGGTCAGAGCAGAAGGAAGCTAAACAGGAGAGTGATCGAGCACAGGCTAAAGGCTAAATCATGAGTCCATTAATAAAATGAAGAGCCAGGTTACTTTTTCTCTGCTTGGTGAGGTTGGAGTTGGTAGATGAGCACTGGTAGGACATAACTAGACACAGCAAAGCAGTGGACACAGTATACAAAAAGCAACAATGAAAGACACCTGGCAAATCAACAATTTGTTGTGACTGGCATATTGCTCTTTGTCACAAAAAGGAAATTATCTTCAAAAAGTCAATTGGAAATTTAATCATGGCAGGGTTGTGTGTTGTCCTTTATGACTAATGTCACACAGGCAGTGACGACTCTTTCAACCAATCAATGGACCACAGTGTTTCCACCTCCACCTTCTGGAGGTGGATCTGGTATTTCTGGTACCCTGAAAGAAGGTGGGGACAGTACAGATTGGTAATTTGGGGACCTGTCCTGGTTTTAGACAAAGTCAATGCCACACAATGTTTGCAGTACCAAGATGAACCAACTGAATCCTTTGGTGGTAACAAGGCTTAAGTTTGATTTTTGTCACCTTCCAAATAATAGCTCTACATAAGTACAAATAAATACATGACCTAATTTCTTTGCACCCTGAGAAAAGTTGTGTCTAACAAAGAAAAGAAGTGTAAAAAAGAAGTTCTGCTCTCTATTCATTTGCTTTTAGAACTAATAGTGAACTTGGAAATCTTTATCCTGGAAAAACACTACGGATTATGGGAATAGGTGTCACTGCAATCATTGCAACAAGGTTAGGCCTTACTGCACCTTTAGATGTTAGAGCTGGTAAGTCAGGTGGCGCTGCGTGTGTGGTATGTACTCTGTGCCTTGATAATGATGCAGTACTGTGCAAAGTCACACAATGGAGACTAGTAACTCACTGGGTTCAGAATTCACTGTTAACGACCAAAGACAAAGTGATGACAGAGCTTAACATTAGTTCTATAAGAAGATCCAATTGTAAAATACAACTTTTGTGATACCACAAAGTAACCTACAGTCATTTCCTGCAGCTGAATTCATCACTGACGATGCTTGTTGCAGTATTTGTATTGAAGGAGGGCGTAATCTCAAGGTTTGACAGAGTGAAGTTGTATGCACAGGTTAACAGGAGCAAAGGTGCAGAAAATATTTTAAAGAAACAATGCTAAAATGAAAAGTCTTAACCCCACTGAGGAAAGTATATAGCTGAAAGAAATACACAACCACAAAGGGGGTCTTGTGTAATTTTAGATATCAAGGTACAGGAACAGTATCATGTTTTGCAAAGGCAACATAGTTTTGAACTCATTTCTTCTCCACCACCTGTCCTTCTTTAACTTCTCTGTTTCTGCATCTCTACTGTAGACGAAGCACTGAAATGATATGATGCATATGAATTCAGTCATAGAAAACCTGCACAGACAAATCAACACTTCACCTGATGAGGATTGTTGTGGACGTGTGATTCCTCCATAACCTCGACTGGGACTCTAAGAAAACACCTGCGATCCTGGTCCCACCTTAATGATCACCCACTGCAATGGGAGAACTTTAATGGGGCCCTGGAAGGAAGGAAGGAAGCTGCCAGCTTGCTAATTTTAGGCACTCTGCATCTCAGATGAAACGCAGGAAAAGGCAGAGGGGAGGCGTGGAGAGGAGGGAAAGTTCTCCATCTCTCACTTTCTCGACTTTCAGCATCATGTCTGTCTAACTATCATTACCCCCTGCATCCGCTATGTGAGAGTCTCATAGCTCTTTGATTCTCTGATTCATTTCTCCCTCTCTTCCTGTTCCCAGCTCTCCTTCCCTCTCTCTTCCCAACTTTCTCTGTCTCTTTACCTTCTTTTTTTTCTGACTCTCTCTCTTTCATTCTCACCTCCCTCCCCTTCTGTCGGTACCTGAGTAAATAAACAGTGTTGTGTGGGATGCTAATTAGAGCAGGTTCAGGGACGTGACGAGCCAGGAGACAGATAAACAGCAAGGTGGGGAGGAGAAGAGATGAGATGGAGGGGGAGGAAGGGAGGGAGGGGTGGAGGTAACCCACCCCAAGGGCAACACAACACAGACACAAACACGTCAGCTTAGCGGTGAAGGACAGGCAGATGCAGTTCGGCTTTCAACCTAGCGTAGGTAGCTTTGAAGCCAAGGGTGGTGGTAAGGTGGAGGATTGGAGGTGCTGAGAGAAGAGAAGGGCGCGTGTCGGAGCTTCAGCCACTATGGTAGGAAGAGGGAACGTCATGTAAACTTCCTTAATGATGGCTGCTACCAGAGCAACGGTCCACTGGTGCCAGATCAAAAGAATATGCAGATGATTCAGTTCTTCCCTTGTTGAGGTGAGTCTGAGCTTCAAAAAGCAGGTCAGAGTCAGGCAGCTTTTTCCTGCTTAACATACCACGGCCTTTCTGCAGGGAACACACACTGCTGGGGGGGCAATAGTACCCACAAGCATGCTAACACTCATCATAGCTCTGTGCCAGGCAGACATAGTTAGTCAAAGTGATGCCTGGTTGACTTTAACAACTCATTAGCAAATGATTACCAATACAAGGATATACACCTGTAGCTCTGTTTGATGCAGGGACTTAAAGAGGGGTATGCTGCTCTCCAGTAGTTAAAGCATGGATAAAAGGTAAGGATGCAGGTATGCCCAAAATAAATGTGCACAGATTTTCATGGTGCTACATATTCATTTGTGGTAGAAATCCCTGAATCTATCTTTAAACTGATCAAAACAGTCTGTTCTAAAAACAACACAAGATTTGTTTTAGACTTACTGAAATGATGAGGTCATCACACAAGAACCTCCTCATTGATACATGACACATCGGAGGGATTGGGCCCCTAAACTTCTAAGTCTGAACTAAGTCTGCCCAAAGCCATGCCCCCACAGCTCTCCAAAGGATTGACCAATCAGAGGGAAGGGGGTTGCCGGGGAAAGCCTTAAAGAGACAGCATCAAAAACTAAGTGTTTCAGATTGGCTCACAAAAGGGTCTTCTAAAATATCAGTAAGAGAAATATAGAGATTTATAGCTGCTGCTAATCATGTAAAGCTACTCCGGGTGTAGCAGAGGGACGGAACAAAGTCTAAATAATCATGATACCCCTCTCTAAACATCCATATCGTAGACTTGGTTCAATCTAATTTCTACCGACCTCTGCCCTTTCAATTCCCTTCAGTATTGACACTGTAATGATTTATTTGGGCTTACTTAATATGAGATGTGATTAAATTTACAATTAAAAAAAGGGATTAAGGACAGGAAAGTACAAAAAGTGTCACATAAAAATCAAAACATAAGCACAAGATATGTACATTCAACTAAGAAATATATGGTACATAAATAAATGATAGGCTACAATGCTGCTGTGTTGAGAAGTTCAACGGTCAAACATGACTTCAAAAGTTTCCGCTGTTTCTCTCAGTGAGCTCTGCTGCTTTCAGAGAAATTCATCATGTTAAAGAATCAATGGTACATCTGATGAAGACCACTTCCAATTTGGGAAAGAGCTGATACACTCTAGAGTGCATCTGACATTTATGTTTCATGTCACTTCTGAGTCTTCTTTACTGAAGAATCACTCACATAGCTGTGTATACAGAAACAGGACATTTTAAGAAACAAATTAGTTTACCTTCCAAAAACTGATTTCAAGGTTAGTGCACATCTGACAAGCCCAGAAAAAAAAAAAATCTGATTCAGGCACAAAAAACAAAAATGTGGCCTGGGCTTCAACTGAGTAAAAAAGAATCTGCTGATGGGGTAAGAAGAAGAAAAACTTGCTCAAAATTGGAATTATGTCTTAACAGAAGAAACCACAAAAGAACAACTCAATTTCCATTTTGTCTTTAAATATCCACAATAAAAACATTTATTGAATTTGTGGATTAAATGTAGAGCTAAAAGGTTTGCAATAATAATAATAATAATAAGTAGTTTTCAATAATTTGTCTCTGGTTGAGCAGGGCTGTGAAAAACTGGTGTGGAGCATAAAACATCCTCTGTAAAAAATGTATCAGGTATTTTGACACATTTGAGGTTAAATAAATGTTACACTGTCTGGGATTAGAATATTGAAGCAGGCCGTATTGTGATTTAATTTCAAATTAATTCTTCAGCCCTAATTGAATGTTGCTCACATTAACCCTGATAAGATTCAAGATTCAAGGCATTTATTGTCATTCACCGTAAAGAAACATGTTTCTCTGTAAAGCAAAATTCTTTTGTTGCTGTCCACAATGAATGAAAACAATTAGATATTAAAACTAGCCAAAAAAAAAAAATTAATAATGTATACAAAAATTCAGAAAAGTAAGGTAATGAAGGCAGTGAAAAACGTATGGAGAATTTGAAAATGATCAAAATTTGACTATAAATGTAAGATGTGCAAACAAACAGAATCTAGTGGTGATAAGGTGTCTCTTTCTGTTGAAAATCAAATGAGGTCACATCGTTCACTGCAACTCTGGAGTGACATAATACCAAAATTATTGACGCAGTTTAAATGAAGTAAAACTGTATTTCACACTTTGATGATTCAACCTAAAGTTGGAGCTTAATAAAGGCTTCAGATGGATTCATATTCTCTCAATTTGGTTGAATTCTTCATGTCTGTCCGTCTCCGTCTTTGTCTCGAGTTCACAAATTGAGCATCTGCTCAGGGGGCTTTAAAACTGTAGGAAACACTGTCTGGCAGGATCAAAGCTAGCCTTGGACCGTAATGATCACTGATGCTGCTGCTAAATTAACCAGACGTGAGCACTGTTCACTCTAATGGGGGGATTTTCGCTCGGCTGGCAGTGAGGTGAGTGAGAGAGGCAGTGGAGCAGGTAGAAGACAGGACAGGAGGCTCTGTTAGCACATCGTGTAAACACTGTCTTTAATGTTGCTCTGAGATGTTTCATGATTAAAAAGACTTCTTATGATCCCAGATTACAGCCGGATTGGTAATGACAGGTGCAGAGGAAGCCTTGCTGTTACAAGGACTTGCATAAGCTTTTAATCTCACGTTAAGTCCAGCACAAACACTGATGAAGAGACGGAGAGAGAGAGGATCAGGATATATCTAAGAGATGTAGAGGAGAGGGGAAACGAAGGGAAAAGTGATGGCTGGATAGATGAGCTATTTTTATAATGAGGTCAGTGTGAGCTGTGGGATTTCATCCTCCTGGGACACACACATACACACACACTCATACACACACACAGGAGAATTACGGTGTGTATCGCTCCTGCTGAGAGGGGCTGCCGCTGTCCACCGGAAGAAGAAGAAGGAGAAGAAGAAAAGGAGGAGGAGAAAAATCCAGATGACAGGGAAGGGATGTTGAGGATTTTTAGTCGCGACGTGATTGGCTGAAGCAGTTTTATGTTCTCCTACTAGAATAAAAACATGAAGACTTCTCAATTATTGAACATGAGAGGTTCAGTCGTTGTGCCTTTGTTTAGGAACACACAAACAGGTTTCCCCTTCTTATGACTCCTGCTGTTTCTCATCCTGTGACAGAAAACACTGCTGTGATTCTACACACTCTCCTTTTTTACCTCCACCAACCTCAAACCAGTCATTCCTCATTAATCACCCTCTGTGGGATCAATCACAAAGTCTGTCTTCTTTAAAGAAAAAAAGGGTTTACCGTTTGGATGATCCCTCCTCCTCAGCTGCTCCCTCGCTCCTCCTCTTTCTGGGTGGTGTCCGTGATGAGGTCCTGTCCGCCCCTCTCCACACTCCCCCTGTGAAAACACCAAACATTGACCCTTAGTGTCGAAAGATTTCACTGGACTACATTTGGACTGTGCATAGTCTTGTTGTTGCCAAAGCTCGGTACATTCTGCAGAAACTCAACAACTCTTACAGCTGATGTTTTTAAATGAATTGATTTATCATGATGTGAAAATGTCAGAGTTAAGAAAACATATCAGAGGACACAAGACGAGATTAAAGTCATGAAATGGAGCAGAAAAATGGTTCAGAATGCTGGATCAGAAATATTTGCGTCTAAAAGTGTTCTTTAAGGTTTATAACAGCCTGGATCCAGATCCTGATCCTGACATAAAAACACCCTGACATATTTTGCCCACATCGCCCCCGAATGGAGAAGATTTTCCTTGGTCAGGAGCAGAGTTTGCTGACGTCAACGCAGCATGTAACACCGCAGAAAACTGAGCACTTAGCATCTGGTATAAAGAGACACCTGAGAGACAGGTGAGTCTGTGATGATGGAATAAGGAGGTTTGAGAACAATTAGAGACTGATTCTTACAGAAATCACAGAAAGACAGAGTTAAAAAATGGAGCATTCATATGTACCTGTCACACTCATTAAAAAAGGGCTGCTGATTCTTTTTTCACTTTCACAAAATCAAATAAAGCCCTCTTATAAAAAAGTTTGTTGGGAAGGCTATCTCTGCTGATGGTGCCACACTTAAAGTTGCCATTACCGTTGAAAATAAGGGTCCCTAGGGCGTCTTCACCACCCCCCAGTATCAAAAAATCTATCCTCTCTTCTCTTCACTAGCTCCCTTTTTCTGAGAATCTCTCCTCAGGTGAGATGTTTTGAAATCAAGCCGGTATCGACGTCATTACTGGACACGCACACTCTTGATAAAGCAAACAGGCATTTTGCTCATTTGCATATTTGCATGTAGACGCTGAAACAGCTCGCTGAGAAATGCGAAAAAGAGGGATTTTGAGGCTAAATGCATAATCCCAGTGGTTATTTTTTGTTTGTTTGTTTTTTGGGAAAAACAGCCACATCAATGATTTTGGGACATCAGACTTCTGCATCAAATTACTTTAAACTGTTTTCAAAAATATAATATGGCACCTTTAAGCCAATTTGGCACAGTTTGTCTACTGACTGTGTCCTTGTGTTAATCATCTGAAATAACCTGAGCCAAGTTTAGACTCCATTCAGAGCGTTTGTCACCTTTAACTCTTTAGCACTGCTGTTAAAATTTGCATATGAAGTTTCCATCAGTGTTGAATTTGAAACCAGATAAGAGAAATGAATCAGTCTTTTTGCATATAAAATCTGGAGGTGTTACACTTTCAGTTTGCATTTTCAATATGTCCCAGAGTGTTGTTCCTTTCTACTGTGTTTGCAGAAATGGAGTGTAAAGCATGAACAACAAAAACGATCCACACTGTGGCTGTTGATATCTTTTTCTATGCTGAAATCAAATCATCATGGTCTTAACATTCACATTTTTGAGGGAAACAGCAAAGACATGTATTAAAAATATATGTTTTAAAAAAAATTAGCGGTCTATTTAGAGAGTCTTGACCTAAGTCTATATTTTTATCAAAGTGTGGGATATAAGAGTTGTGTTGATGTATAACGAAAGTTTTGTGCAAAAAATGACACTATAGCATGTAAAAGTGTACAGATATGCTCTGGTAGACTTGATATGGTAGTTCATAAAGGGCTAAACCAGTTGACATGGTTTTTGTTAAAAAGGAAAATCCTTGCTTCATTATATATGAACTGTCAAACTGGTTAGTTCTAGAAGTTGAAGAGGTGGAAACTCATCTAGGATTGAAAAATAACTCCACCGTTGCATACATTTAGAGAGACCCTGCAATAATAAAAGTCACGTTTACAAAGGTTTCTTCTTTTTGCATTTGTTGGTTGCTGTTATTGTTAACGTTGCAGAGCTTAGTGTCATTTACAGACGTTTGCATGTTTTACCCTGTAAAGGTCACACATGGTTATCATCTCACAGTTAGTCTTCACCTTTTCACAGGTGAAACAGGGAACCACACAAACTGAAACACTTACTGAAGTTGCAGGTTTCACAACATGTGTTCTTTGCTGCTGTGTTTTGAAACTTGTTTAGAGGAAGTAGTTTGTGACTCAGTGTTGCTCACTTCAACCAGGTGATATTTGTTTGAATGTTTCAATAAAAACAAGGCTGTTGAAAAAGGAACAGAACACTAACATAGAAGGGGGACAAAATCTCTTGATACACTGTTATTTGTGTCTTATGTACAAAAACTAGAGATTACATTTGTTTTCATACGGTTATTTGAGGATTTTTCCATGAATTCTTGGTTGGTGAAGAGCCCCTCATGCAATCTGTCTGCATCATTAAAACAGTGTGTCCAACAAAGTATATTCGGCTACGGCGTTCACACTAACAGGGCTCTACATGGCTTGTTTCACACACACATACACACACTCACACACTCCCTACAAACTGGCTCTCTTGTACCCTCTTGCTCTCTAAATGCCTGTCGCTTTGGCCCTCCATTAAGCCAGGCGAGCGCTCGTTTAGCCGCTGTCTCTACAGTTGGGGACGCAGGCTGCCCACTCAGTCAGATCCAGCCGTATTAAATAAATAAGGAGCGCTCTTCTGTGTAAATTATTCATTTAACACGCCTTATCCTCTTCCAACAACCTTGTTAGAGCAACTCAGGAGTGGAGAGGGGGCGAGCGCGGGGGGTAAAGGAGGGGAAGCAGAGGGGAAGAGGCAGACACAGCGGCTCATGTGCGACTCAGCAGAACCTGTGGTGCATCTCTAAGCTCTCTGGGCGTTCAGTCGTAGGGGGGCTAATTCGCCCTGACACCTCCTTTGTTTCAGGGGGGAAAAGAGCTGCATGCACACAGATACACATTTACTCGCATGCGCATTAACACACACACACTGAAATACACAAATTTAGAGCGAAAGAGCACAAGGAAGGAATTTTAGTGCATATTCATAGAATAATCATTCTAGTTGTCCGGATAAATTATTGAGAAACAGGAGACTGGGACACGCGATGCTGGAATGCCGAGCTTCTTTTTTTCTGCCTGAACTCGAATCAGACAACACAGCAAGTCATCCGCTCTAAACAAGCTGATGCTAATGAGGCGGGATGGAGACACACAGGAAAACGCTTATTGTAAAGAAAAAAACTGCTCTAGATGTGACCTGGAGGACGAATGCAACAAGAAATGAATGTTTGTTCACTGACAGTGATGCTGCTTTATGTGTCATTTATTACAGCTGAATAAAAGTGGACAGAAATGAAATCATAATGAAATTATGCACATAAACAAAACATTTATCTGCATACTAAAGGCCACCTTAAGGGAAGGAACCTTTGTTTTCATTAGTGCAAAGCTGTGAGTCAGAAAACTCATTAAAATAAATCTTCATTCTTGATGCTCAAAAGCAAAAAGTATTAAAGTTTGAATGAAAGTTTAATTCACTGCAGGTAGGAGGGAATTACACGCCAAAGCTTAAAGTCGAAGTTAACGTGATTTACCTGGAAGTCAAACATCTCCTGTGATCTCAGTGAGAGCAGTTTAGAGGAACTATTTCCTTTAGCACTTCATGCATGTCATCCAGGGGAAGACTAAGAACACGGCAAAATTCATAAGACAGGGAATTTAAGGGTTAATTCTCAGACAGTCCCAGGATCAGGCCGGCACAGACAGAACCTGCTCTCTCTCTCTCTGTCTCTCTCTCTCTGTCTGTGTCTGACTCCAGTGTTCAGCCCCAGAGCGGGAGGTTGTTATGTCAACTCTGACAGTGCTCATTACCAGCCTCTACGCTCTGAATTGGAGTTAACAGGCTTTGGCCCGGGCAGAGGCCAGCTAGACCCGACTGCTACAATGGGATCTGTGTGTGTGTGTGTGTGAGTGTGTAAGTGTGTGTGTGTGTGAGTGTTTGAGCCTGCCTAGAGTTAATCACAAAACGCTCTTTCATTTCCAAATCACACCCTGAGGCCACTGTACATTACTGTGGCACTGACACACAATGTGAAGTGACATCTTCGGCTTATTTTCCTTTTTACACACAAACTCCTCCATAAGAGGACTGATGGCAGCACCCTGCTATCAGACATACTAACACACCACCACTTCTGCTGCTACTGCTGCTGCTGCTGCATGAGGCATCTCCCAGAAAAACAAAGTGGCTCAGACAATGCACATGGTGAGAGTCAAATGATAAAATGTACAAATACTTGTGAAAATATGAAAATGTGTCATTTCAAGTCAAAATCTCATTACACTTAGCATTATCTACCTGCACTTGGTAAATCAAAATATTGCCAGCAAATGAATTTTTCAATTACACATTTAACTACCTCCTCAACCAAACGGTTCAGCACATTTTGAGTGACTATATTCCAGTAAGAGGAGTCCTTCACTGAACTCAAACTGATTTAACCATCTCTACCATTTAGTAGAAGTATGCCATGGATCTTGAGCCTCAATTATTATTATTATTATTATTTTTTGCACTTCCACAGTCAAGTTGTTCAGATGACATATTGGAGGCATACAAATGTGCCTTTTTTGCCCCATGTCCTTTAAGTTTTTTAATGCAAAATGAATGTTTTGCACAGCAGCATTCAATCACAAGTAAAAAACAACAGGGAGGGGGGCTTTCTTTTCAGCAAATGCAGGATGCTGAAATGCTGAGCATCACATTTCAACATTGTGCGCTTTCTTGCAGGAAAGGCTAAAGATGAAAATTTTGTGGCATACTTTCAGAAATAAAAACTGTTCAACACCCTGACATTTATGACAAATTCATTTCTTTCTAAATCAGCATTTTGTGTGACTTTTTCCTACTATTTGTATGAAATTTCATACCATTGGGTAGAGGTCCATATTTTGAAACTAAGAGTGCTGAAAAAAAGAAAGAAAGATTATGGCTATTACTGACTTGTTGCAATAAGAAATGCAAGCAAAAAGTGTTTCTATTCCTTTAAATTGGGACATCCCCTACAGAAATGCAATGAAACGAAATGGCAAAACAATTAATTGATTCCATAGGGAAAATTTCAATATATTTGAAAACAGTTTGAAAACAGCTTTGTTGGCAGTTTTTGACTCACAAAAACAGAGGAACCCTTTATCAAATCATCACTACCTTTTTTTAATTATAAATTATAGCTAATGTCTGCTAGTTTTTAATATACAGGTTGAATTAAATTGTGTTTAAAGCCAAGACTCCTCTCTTTTAATCTCCCATTTTACCAGAGAGACATGTATCAGTCAACTGTTTAAGCCTGTTGTAGGCTGGATACTCAAACATTAGCAGCTGACTACTTTCTACAGGTTTTATTAAATTTTTGTCCTTCTTGACAATACCTGTTAATCAAACTTTTTTTTTTTTTTTACGGTGAGTGATCTTTCTATCACATCAGCAGCTCTCTATTTCTTCCTCTAACAGAGTGTCCAGCTCTGAAAGGGATCAACATCACAGCTCCGCAGGTTTTTCAAGTAAACGCTATGAGAAAAGATAAATAATGTGGATTTATTCTTCTTATTAACAAACAGCCGGTGAAAACACAAAGCTAACCAGGGAAATGTTTTGGATATGAAACATCTCTTGTTAAATTTCACAGCTCATGTCTGAGGTGTTAAATTTGTCCCTTTACAGATCTGACAGTTCATTATATATAAGAAAAATGACACATGGACTGCAGTTATACAACACTTCTTCTCACCTATCAAAAGCACATTGTACTGCATGTCGGCAGCATCCTTTCACACACATTCATGAGCTGATGGCTGCAGAGGCTGCGATGCAAAGGGCAAATCTGCTCATCAAGATATTAAACACAACATAGAAAATAGAGAGAGAGATGTTTCAGTGACCTGATGCAGACACATACAGTCCAGAAGTCATGTTTAATGTGTCTTTTTTTCAACACCGTAACAAAGTCTGCACCTCTGCTGCTGCTATCAGGACTGTCCTCAGACCTCGTCGTTATCCTCAGACTATCCTCCTCCTCTCTGAGGCCGCTAAGCTCCGAGCAATGTCAATGATTACACTTGTGATTAAGGCTCTCCACTTCAAACGGCCTGGTGTTTATACAGGCTCTGATATGGCGGAGGGGATAAAGAGCAGGTAGAGCTCTGTGTTTGTGTGTTTGGATGGATGTCATTACGCCCAGGCTCTGTGGACACACACTCATAATGAGATACAGAGCCCCACTCTGCATATTACAGCAGCTCCGTCCTCACTCCTCCTACACTGACGTAGCTTCTTTACATTCAGGAGGAGCGCAGATTTAAAGCAGGATGATGTGGGAGGAGAGATTTATTTCTTTAAGGCTTACTTTAAAACTTTTCTGGTTTGAATCAGACACTGGAAAAATAAAAACCCTTTTAGTCAAATTTCCACGAGTTTGTGTGTGTCTGCTTGGAAGAATTGTCTCATGTCTTCATCTCTTGATCTACAGCACATCTACCTTCTCAACATTACATTATAAACAAGCTGCTTTTCCATACGTTTTCATCTGCAGGCAGAATGAGAAACACAAAAGTGTGAGGTGTCCCACAGCTGCAGCACTGCAACCTAAATTAGCCCGGACCACATGAAAAGCTGTCGTCTCTATTCCAGGCCAGGGCGGGAAAATTACAGCCCTGCTCGCTCTACTCTAGCATTAAACCTCAATTAGTGCGCAGCTACACCGATGATGTCATCACCAAGGAGACCCAAGAGCCTTAAAAATAAGGGGTTCTTGGGTTTACATCCAAAAGAAGCGAAAGAGCGATTCACCTCAAACTTTCAGGTCTCCTCGGACCAACTCAGTGCTGGAAAACCTTCACTTCATCCAACTCTTCAGAAATAGGTGTTTTCTTTTGATATGCCAAGGCACGAAAACCTTCGGCCCGCTCCAGCTAAATTTACCAGGAATTTTAATCCAGAGTCGTGACTGGAGTTTTCCCAAGAGACGAGAGGTCAGTGAGGTAGGACAAGAAAAACTCCAGCTTGACCTCTGCTGACCTGGCAGGAGAGAGATGAAGAGGATGAAGAGGAGGAGGAGGAGGGTGACGGGCCTTGGCTCCTGTCCAAACACTGAGAGTGTTTTTCTAACTACCCATTCCTCAGAAAACTACATTACACAGAAAACGTGCACGATAAGGCGCTGAGGAACAGTGAGGAGTGAGATGACTGAGTGAAAAGCTAGATCTGTTTGTTTTCTCTGCTGAAAATGATTTATTGTATTTATTTTGTAGGAATGGTATACACTGGAGCTGGACTGTCTGACAGAAAAAAGTCAGAGCAAAAGAAAGCTAAACAGGAGAGTGATAGAGCATGGGCTAAAACAGGGGTTAAGCTGTATGTGATAATATTCATTCCAACCTATCAATAAAATGAAGAGTGAATTGCATTACTTTGTCCCTTTGCATCCTGGGAAAATTTGTCTTAAACATAGAGAAGTCCAGTTCAAAAAGGATCTGATCTCCAAAACAAATGCATGCCTTGGTATAAGTCCCATTTATAACACCATGAGTGATAATGCTCATCAGAAATGGGGTCTTTATCCTGGTAAACCACCACCAATTCTGGCTACAGGTGCCTCTGCAATCGACACCGAACGTATAGGCCTTTGAGCAAATTTAACTAAAAGAGCTGATACTTACATTTAAGTACAGGACATACACTTTTTTCTCCATGATAAAGCCAAATTTGATCCACATAACTGTACTTTTACTGAAGTGGAATGTTTTTTTTCACTCTTTCCACCCCTGGCTGCAGGTTCACTGTCATGATAGAGTAAAAGATCTGATTCGATTGACCTCATTTCTGTAACTCCAAACCTCTTCATATTCTTGAAGGGAACTCTTATAGGGATTAAGGTCTAAAACAACTCAAACCACTAACACTATTTACTTTCATGCTTATCAGTTCTCTTATCAATACCGTCCTCTTAGCTCCATGTGCACTGCAAATCAATGACAGTCAAGGAGTTTTGAAGGTAACACGGGTTGATGGGAGACAGAAACGGCTCAAAGAGTGGCTGAAAATAATGTAATATTACCAACGCAACAGCAATAACTGGAATATGAGTAAACAGTGGAACACACAACACGTGGTGTTAAATACCAATACTGGTGTGTGATTGACGCTCTGCTCTTCGAGTGCTTTGGTTCAAAGAGTGACCGTGATATCTGTGAGTTCTAGCTGGATGCATCAGTGGTTGTCAGTTACAACAGCTGTTGGCTGAAACACTAATAAATCTGCAGCAAGTGCATCAAAAGTTATGATTTTGGTACAGCGACTTAATGTAATCCTATATATAGGGCTGCACCCAACTGTTACTTTTGTTGTATAATCTATCTGATTTTTGGGTTTTTTGGCTGTTTGTTGTTTTTGATTGGCTGGTTGATAAATTGTTTTACAATTTTGAGTGAAAATTTTGTTTGGACTTTCTCACTCAGACTTTCTCATTGAATATGTTTTCTTTATTTTCATGACTATTTACATTGTAGATTCTCACTGAAGGCATCAAAACTATGAATGAACACATGTGGAGTTATGTACTTAACAAAAAAAAAGGTGAAGTATCTGAAAACATGTTTTATATCCTAATTTCTTCAAAATATCCACCCTTTACTCTGATTACTGCTTTGTACACTATTGGCATTTTCAGAATGTAGCCACCTGAAATGGTTTTCTCTTCACAGCTGTGTCTTATCAGGGTTAATTAGTGGAATTTCTGCCTTTATCAATGGGGTTGAGACCATCAGTTGTGTTGTACAGAAGTCAGGTTAATACACAGCCAACAGCCCTATTGGACAACTGTGAAAATTCATATTATGGCAAGAACCAATCAGCTAACTAAAGAAAAACGAGTGGCCATCATTACTTTATGAAATGAAGGTCAATCAGTCAAGTAAATAGTCATAAATATAAAGGCAATGGAAATTGAATGAGAAGTTGTGCCCAAACTTTTGGCCTGTACCATATATGTGTAATGCAGTTGCTTTATTCTTGTTGACTTTTCGTATGACTTTTGAGTTTGAGTGTTTTAGCCAATTAGGGTTTCCATACAGTAGACAACTTCGTACAGAGGAGCAGAAAGAAACAGCTCGTGAACACTTGCAGTTTAAATCATTTCTAAAGACTGCTTTTTGTTTATGGAAGTTATAAGAAGTTCATAAAAAGTAGTCATGGTGGTAAATGCTTTGATCCGTCAATGGGTTTTCCTTTGACTGGTTAACACATTCACTCAGGGATATGTCCCCATGTTTGAATGGTTGGTCGAATATTGAATATAAAGTGACAGCTGTAGTTGTTACCAGACTTTGAGGCTTAGATGAACATGTCACATTGCTCTGTTTTTATTCAGCTGAAAGATAAGTTTATCCTGTCTCATGAAATCTGGACCTGACACTTTGTTACAGTTTTCTAGCGATGCTGCCAGATGTGAGCACCTAATCTACTGAACATGTCTTCATAAGAGAATAACAGACTAAAAAACTCAAACACGACCCAAAAGAAAGCAGTTACTGTCCAAAGGAGCTCCAGGTTTAACACAAAGGATCACGACCCTGAACACGGCCTACCCTGCCTGGGTGTTGTAGTCTGCTGTGGTCTGATGTAGTCCCTCTTGCTGCAGGGTCACTGTTCCTTCATGTCGTACAAAAGGAGCGAGCTTCGTCCACGCCGCTCAGCATGAGAATGCTCCCGGGCACCACCTCGTACCTTTCTCCTCTTTCTTACAGAGACGCTGTGTGAATTATGCATCGCACCTCCCAGCCACTCTCAGCAGTTGTTGGAGCGCGCTGCCTGAGGAGTGCAGGTCTTTCGGTGTACCTCCACCTGAAGAGACAGAACGCTCTCACATCTTCAAAGAGAAGTCAATCACGCCATAGATCGCTCGTACCACCCAGTGGGTTTACAAAACTTTTACTCCATCCCTCACAGGTGCAGAGAAAGGGGATGGGGCCCACATTTCTCAGAAAGTGGAACAGTTTTTTTTTTTTTTTTTAGAGCCGAGCTCCGACAAAAACTTTGAGCAGGGGTGGGTGGGGGTGCCGAGGAGAAGGGGGGTGGTTGAGATCAAAAGCCTGTGAGTTCCTGGCGAGCGGACCCAATCAGCCGAGAGGGCCAAGGAGAGGAGGAGAGACAAGCGCTTCCCTTTTAAATTGATCCCACTGAGACCCTCAAGGTTCCCCTCGCAGGACTCGCAGAAAAGCGATAAAAATCTGGCCCTGTGGATCTGACGAGGAACTGGGAGGGGAGCAGGCGAAGAAGAAAGACAGGTTTCGGGGGGAGAGACACAGAAAGAACAGAGGGGAACCGGGGGGGGAAAGAGGAGCCAGTTGAGGTAGATCAAGGGGAGACGAGGGAGACGAGGAGGGTGGGCTTACTCGGCGAGGGTGCATCAGGCGGCGTTGTGTGCCAGAGGAAAGGGGGGGGTGCTATCAGCTATCAAACCTGTGTTACACGTCTGATCATGTGCTCAACCAATCAAGCACTGGTGTATCTTTATTCTGCCCCATCCTGGCAGCTCAAACGTTGGATGGGTCCTCGCTGGCCTGACATCAGACTCTGGACGCGGCCGGTGTCGTTATCCTCAGCATGTTGAGCCTCAAAGGAACAAACGCTATCAGAGCAACCCAGAGACCTGCAGCCTGCCAAACACACGCAGACCTGCCCGGGCTCTGACACCAGCACACACACTAACAACTGTATGTGTGTGTGTGAAACACAGTGGAGCACACACGCACACAGAGATCATTATTAGCAGGACTCCTGTTGGCTAAATTCAACATCAAATTCAGTCTGGTCCTGACAAATGTCATAACTGAGGCTGTACGAGGGCACAGCTGACTGAATATGGACTGATCTATAGGGCAAGAGCATCTAATTGGAGTTTTCGATGAATATATTAAATAACAGTATTTTATGATTGCATAAAGGATTTTAGTGAACTATTACAGGAAAAGTCAGAAGCCTCCCTCAGTTTCTCAGGAGAAACTGACTTAATCCTTAGTAAGAAAACTTGATTTTTCAGGTCATGGACAGAATGAGACTTGAGAGCAGGTTGTCTGGGACCGTTTCCTGACTACTAACAAACTAACTTCAATTTATAGTCAGAAATAAGTGCAGTGATAGAATGAATTTGGGCTTTCTGGCACATTACAGTAGGATCTGGATCACAACATGACAACCTTATCTACAGGTATAAATACTTAATGACGACTCAGGACAAATGGAGATCAGGTCACGTTTCTCTCTCCCCCTGAACTGCGTCTCAATAATTTGAGATGTTTTTGAAGTCTGATTTAGGTGAATTAAGAACAGGAACACAGAAAAAACTGAAACCTTAGCAAAGGTTTGTCTTATTTCGAGTAAAGGTCTCATCATACTTAACCCCACCCAGTTCTGGCTAGTATACCATGCTATGTTTTTTAGGCTTATCACTGGAGAACCATAAGGTCAAAACTCATCAGTGACACCTCATTTGAAAGATCAAGGTCTCTAGTTTCAGAAAAAGTCATGTTTTATATGTGGCTAAAGTCCACATCAGGGTAAATGCAGTCAAAAAAAATTTCCTACTCTTTTATTTATTTATTTTTTTTTAAACCAGTTTTTGGACATCATTAAATTCAAGAAGCTTCATGCCAGACAAAAGACATCAATCACATTACTTCTACATCTTGTCAAATATATTGGTGAAATTGAGCTTTCCAGTTAAAACCTGGTTAGAGTTAGAGAGTTTGTAGTCTCAGGTGACCAAACACCAGCATATGACTTTGCGCACACAAAACAAGCTGTATCAGTGCTCAGTGTCTTCTTTCTAGTCACCTTTCTCCTCTCTGTGAAAAGGTTTTGCCAAATATCCTGAAATTATAGCTCCCAGTCACAGATTGTACCACTCCTGTTAAACACATGGATACAAATCATTATGTGCGGCAAAAAAAAAATAATTCAGCAGTCTATCTAGCTGCGGCAGGCTTTGTGTTAACGGTAAGGTGTGTATGTGTGACTGACAGGCCTGCAAGCCAATTAACAAGCCTGTTAGAGGGCTTTTACGCATGCAGCTGGCAAGTCAAGCAGAGAGCAGTTGTTTCATAAATCAGATTGTATTAATATATGTACTTATTTATATGCATGTTCTGATTTCTGATTGACCTTGTGTGGGTTAACAGGGACGCCCAAATAACCTCATGGGTGGTAATTTGCCCAGATCTGATCGAGTGTATTTTG
Organism: Thalassoma bifasciatum; assembly: GCA_008086565.1. Classification (NCBI taxonomy): domain Eukaryota; kingdom Metazoa; phylum Chordata; class Actinopteri; order Labriformes; family Labridae; genus Thalassoma; species Thalassoma bifasciatum. The sequence goes on from RPOG01000640.1 coordinate 99,152, forward strand.
GCCATGTTATGCACACCGCTCTTCACTTTTGATCCAATCACCAAGGACTGAATAATAACAGCAGGTCTGACTCAAGATCAGTTCTACAACCAAAAACAGTTTTCTATCCAATTTGCTGTATAATTAAAGTTCACTCACTATGTGCTCAAGGGTCTAAGAGCCAGGTTTCTCCTTAGGTTTATCTGCAATGACTGAATGTTGGCAAACATTGTAACAAGATCAAATCTAATTCATTTTGAAAATTTTGAACATTCTTAAGCTCATACCTGTTGTTTGATGGGAATTAGAGAACAACTACAGACCCTGTTTTTACATATTTCAGTCAACAAAACTATCCAGAATTCATATTTTCCACAGAGAGAGAGTGATTAGAAGGTCTTGGGTTCAGTGTTACATTTCGTCCTCAGCCTGTCATGTTAGTCCCTGGCTGGAGTTTTACTGTCAGGCCTTGCCGTGTAACACAAGAGGCCTTTAGGTCAGCTCAGATTTCAAATCCGTTATCCTGCATAAAGCTCATGTGATATTAAAATAAGGAAGCATCTCATTCTAAGGTTTCCAGCTAGCACCACCACTTGGGCCTTCACCAGTCGCAGTAAAGCAGTAAAGCAGTGCAGCTGTGATGGATACCCAGAGCTGAGCATGAATAACTTACAGCCTCATAAATAAGCAGATCTCTGCTAATATCATTAAAGAAGCCCTGAGGCTGACACACGCCCTTACACAACCACTCCTCCCTCCCCCTGTGACGAATGCCCTGAAATCACGTAACTATTCAGCATCAATATTTTGACATTTCATTTAGCTGACTCTCTGCACAGAGCCATTTGTTTAACTAGCCGGGAGGGAGGGCAAGGCGGATCTACGTGACCGGGCCTCAGTTGCCACAGGTAACCTTTTTGGAAGGACTTAGTGTGGCAAATTGATTGCTGAGAGCGCAGACTCATCACGAGTGCTAATTTTCAGAAGCAGCCGCACGCCGGAGCGGGGAAATAAGAGGCTCTATTTATAACAGAGGGAAACAGGAGAGGGGGATTAGCTTGTCATTAGAATAAAGAGCGCAGAAGAAGAAGAATCAATTTCAGGGTTTAAAAAGCTGACAAACACAGTTCACTTCTCTTTCTCTCTCCCTCGCTCACTCGCTCTCTGCCTCTGGCTCTCCGCTCACCTTTTGACTCAGCAGCCTACGACCAAAAGATATGCAAGTGAGCATCTTGAGGAGGCAGGTTTAGATTTCACCAAACTTCTTCTATTTCTGGCCCAATTAGGGTTTGTTCAGCAACACAGCGGTTTGGAAATGATACTGAGGTATCCTGTAATTAAAGCTGGCAATAGTTAGATCAACTCCAAATAACTCTCAAATAAAGATATCAGAATAATACTCTTTTCTAGTTCAGAACAAACCCTGATTACAGTGAACTCTCTGCAGATCAGGACACGGCACAAATCTAAACCCACAAGTGTGTGACAACACCAGCATCTAAGGCTCCATCCTGTGGGTAAATACCAGCACAGAGTCTGTTTCTTCAAGCTAGATGAAACAAGGATCCATTCTCGAAGAATTTAAGCTCTTCATTTACAGCATCTTCTTAAGTTTTCTCGTACTAGTGCAGCCTTTTTAGCCTAATTTTCTGGAGTTTATTTACTCTTTGGTTACTCTGGTGCATCTGTTTGGGATGTAACCTCTAGGTTTGAGCATCAAGGAGAAGTTCATCTCTTCTCAAATCAACTAGGCAGTTTCAGAACAGTTTAAAAGTTTCAGCATGTTCCTTTAAGATGCACTGTCTAGGCACTGTCAGTGAAAAAAAGTCATTTATCACATTTTTTATCAGAAAATATAAAATAACTCATGGAGCCTCGTCGTGTTATAGCTTACAGCAACCATTGCAAACAAAACTTGAAAAAAAACAAAAACAACAAGCATTCATCAAACAGTCTTTACACTCAAACCTTTCAACAAATCTGTGTTTTGATCTGTCAGCAAATGACCACTTGTTATGCCACTTTTTAAGTACAGCCAGGAAGGCTCACAGCTTTCCTTCTAAACTTGACTGAATTTAAGGATTAAAAATTAAATCCTAACATCCTCATGACTTACCGAGGTTTAAGAGTCTGGAGTTGTAAAATTGTCTGAATCACGTCACATCATTGATAAAATATATTATTGCATTCATTGGCCAGTATATCTAAGTGGCTTCAGAAAGTGTACTGAAGCCAACAGAGGAGAATAACTGTTTCCTAAACCTTCTTAAAACTTTGTTGACTGCAAAACTTGATGGAAAAAAAAGAATCTTGAGGAGGAAACCTAGAATTCAGTCTGTCCTTATTGCAGTGCCACATTAAAGTCCCTAACTTTTGCTCCTCTCATGCTGATTGTTGAGGCTATTTGGAATGGATGGAAAAATGTAGCATCTCTACATTGCTAAGTTACTATTACAGAATGTTGGTCAGATGTCCAGGTGATATGTTACCAAACAAATGTACACTTATTTTTATATGTGCAGAATTCACAAACTTTCCCAATTTCTACAGCCACTGACCTCTTCAATGACAAATATATCTTCACCCAATTAATAGAAACAGTAATAGAGGCAGATTTGTCCCATATAATGCTCTTTGATTTCCTACAAATGTCAAGTGGACTATGATGACATCATCAATCACTATCATTAATCCAAAATTCAATGTGGAAACCACTTCAAATGAATTTTAGGAATTTAAGTTTATGCAGAAAAATTAAGACTTTAAGTTTAGATGATTTATTTTTAAGAATCAAATTCATGTAAATGTATTGGTTTAAAAATGAGTAAATGGGTTGTTTATGTTGATTCATTGATTCATATAAACCTGAATGGAAAATGTTTGCTTATGGGTGGAACTTTTAGTCATACAAGTCAGGCAGCACATGGTGTCAAGCTGAACCTTAGTGTTTCGATTTGTTTTAGAACAACGAGTTGTCAAATCAGGACTTTGAATCATGGAATTCACCTCAGTCTAAATAAATGGAACATCAACTGTAGTTATGAGAGCCCTGGAATTAGTGTTAAAAATGAAAGTGGACAAATGACAAGACATCAATCAAGCTTGTTTCATCAAGTGGCATTGAAAACTGTTTGGGAGGAATCTGCGACTACATTCACAAACCATTTTTGGTTCTTATCAAATGGGTTTAAAAACCACTATCTCAACAAAAGCTTCAAAAACCTCAACTAACTCAACACAGATTTGGTGAGAGCCAAACAGAACATCAGATGTCACTTTCATCTTTGTGGTTCACCTCATCCTATGCCAGGTGTGCACTGTGGAAAAAGGCCTTGGAAAAATCCTGTTTCCCAGAATGCCTTTGAGCACCAAACCAGGAAGGAAGCTTGAGGCAACCCATCGTGGTCATCGCACCATCCCCTCCTGACCTGAGTCATCATGTGCCCACAGTGTAACCTGGGCGAGTCCCGAGGACAGGAACCTCACAGGAAGCAGCGTAACTAGACACCAGCAGGAACTTCGCCCGAGGAGGGGGGGTGAAAACAAAATACAACAAAGTAAACTTTCCCACCTTACTGAGGAAAGTTCGGCAGGGAGGAGGCAGCGACACGTTTCTTTTGTTCGGCCCACATGGAGGAGCTAAGCTGGCTGTAGGAAGCAGCGGTGGAGGGATTTATCCTTTAGCTCAGGCATCAAAAGCAAGGATGGAATAAAGACAAGCTCCCCAGTGTCACCTGCTGAGCAAGCTGACACCACATTAGAGAGGCAGCAGCAGGAAAAACATACTCAATTAATACACTACAGACAGCAAACTGGACTCTCGAGCCGAACCAGCTCACAGAGCGTCTAATAGCATACAGGGGGAAGGATATTGTGTTAATTTGTCTTGTCCATGCTGCGCTCTGACAGCCCCATTGATGCTGACATCTCTTTAACATGAGGTTAGTGGGTGTTTGGCCTCCCCTCCAGTCGTTTGTGAGCTGCAGAGCCTGGAAATGATTAGGCCTGGGAGGGCAATTAGCTTGTGCATCGCCAGGGCTAAATATAGTCCGGCTTGGCCCAGCTCTGCTCCTGGGTCACATCCACACTGCAGCCTCCACACAGGCATGTTGGTTCAATCTGGATCCCGTTTGTTTTATGACTGATGTGAGGGCTCGGCTGACTCAGACCAGATAACATAACTCAGCCGTCGATCAGGTGTCTCAGGAGGGAAGGAAGTGAGTGGGAAGGAGTCACAGAAGACAAACAAGGGGATGACGGTTGAAAGGAAAGCGCTAACCTTGATATCTAGAAAATATGACTTGGAGGAGCTTGTTCCTCAAGATGACTGACTCACATGTATTTATCTCATCACACTTTAACCTCCTGAACTCTGCAATAGAAATGTTCCACTGCTGCCTACATTGGTTTATTTGTGTATCATGATGTCATTCCTCTGAGGATCTTCAGACACAATATGCGCCAAACAAGATGTAATGGTAACATTCGCCATGTTAATACTGTCCTGCTGAGAGTTTTATTGCCTTTCATCGAGATATTTTCACTGTCTTAAACCACACGAGATGTACTGGAGTGAAGTCAGAAATGAACCTCCAACATGATGTTATACAAGAGTGGAAACAACAATGCTCATTGTGGCACAAACAACAAGCTTGACTACAAGACGACTAGGATAAAGAAATTACTGAACTTAATATTGAATATTCTCATCATTACCTATGTAGGGGCTTAAGAGACGACTTAAGGTAAAAACGACTGTTATTTTGTTCTCCTTTTCTTTGGTGGTTGTACCATTATTTTCCCTAACTCTGTCAGCTGAACAGAGAGTGCTCCTCTGTGTAAGTGCATGTGAGTGTTTGAGTGTCTGACTACGTGATGGGGTGGAACTTCACTGTGCATGATACAGGGAGCAGAGGAGGATTGTGAATGCGTGACCATGCAAAAATTGCTATATAAGAGAAGTAACATCAGTCTATTTAGTCAGTAAATAAAAGAACAAAGTATAGACCAGGGTCCACATGCATACAGCCATTAGCATTGAAATTAGGCTATTTGTAGTAATGGTGGAAAAAAATTGATGAGTGGTATGCATAAGCAATGTTAATGCCCAAACAGAACATTACATTTAATGGCAGTGGACCCCACCATTAACTGCACTAACGACCAGATAACTGCACCTTGTTCCACAAAGTAGCTTTCATGTTGCTTCCTTTAAATTTTGAGATCCTCGAAAACACCACTTATTTACCCTGTTTGAGAGATTTTGCAAAACTTTTTCATTATCCTCATCTCCAATCTTTGACAATCAACGAGCTGATGGATGCAGTTTTTTCAGTAGATAGTCTTCTGACCACATGACCATTTCTTAGAAAAATGTTCTGTTTTTTTTTTTTTTTTGTTTTTTGGTCTGGTGTGTCATCCAATTATGACCTTCAAAACTCTGTTTCAGAAACAAATGATTGACATCACTATGACAACATCCATCTATTACACAGTCTGAGATGGCAAAATAGAGCTCAGCCCAGAACTCTGATCCAAAAAAATGGAGATGATATTTGACGTTAGCTGTGACCACAGTGATGTAAAACTAGAACAGGCATGTGGACATTTATCTGTGAGGGGATCAAAGGCTAGAAATGCATGCTCTACAAACCGTACCCACACTAGGAAAACCACTGACTGCAAATTATACAGGGCATTATCAAACTGATCAAGGTAATTTTGACTTTATATCTTCTTAATCAGTAAAATTAGTTGCTTTGGAGCATCTCCAGCTACAAAAAGTTCTTTTAAGCATCCCTTTTGACAAATTAACAGTTATGACAGAAATGACACTGGCTAACCTGTAGCAGAATCACACACTTTGTCTGCTAGATTTACACAACAACTCTTCAAAATACGGTCATCAACAAACAGTCAAATTAAAGCAGTTTGAGATAAAACTGACATCTTCAAAGTGCCAAAAAGACCACAGTCAAGAAATAAAAGATCTCTCGTCATGAGGCTGAAGCGTGTTTGCACAACCTTTAGAGCATATTCAGCCACTTTCAAAACAAAACTTGTAGCTTTTTACAGTCGGCTCTCACAAGAAACAGCCTTAAAGTAACTTTGGTTGGGAGAAAACATACTTTCCCACAGCCTTACGCCAACTAAACGGAATGCAAAGAAGGAATGCTTTCCCATCACACGGCTCCCTGCCCCTCCAGTCCCCATATCTCCCACCCCCTGTGAGAAAAAAGAAAAAAAACGAGGAGATTTTATCCTTAAAAAACAGGAGGTTCGCCCACTCATTCACCTGGGACGGCTCTTGGACAGCAGAGACAAGCTGGAAGGTTATAGGAGCCTGGGAATGTTTAACATCAAGAAAGCAATCAGAACGTAGCCGGAGCTCTGGGGAATAGGACAGGAAACATGGAGAGTAACCCCTTCCTGCCTGAGAGGAAAGAGAACAGGAAGTGATTTCGGTTATGTAGCTCCGTTTTACTGTAACATGAAAAGGAGCTCGATGGCATTTATAGGTGTGCTCGTTTTTTTTTTCAAACCCTAAATTAAGCCAAGGCTTTAAAAACCCTCTAAAGAATCACTTCCACTTTCTTCCTCCATCAGCTTTCAGAGAGGTGATGTGTGAAGACCCTGGGGTCAAACGCAATCCAAGAAAAGCACTGAAAGAAGCAGTGGCGGCCTCTAACTCAACATCGACTTGGTTTGAATTTCCTCATCACCGGCCTGACCTGGTCTATCTTTCGCCAGAGTTTATAGGCTGAGGTGAAACACAAGTGGAAATGTTCTGGCTCTGCACTGAGCTCAGCACAAATTGCACAAGACAGCTCAGGAAACAGGGGTTTGCTTTGTACACTGAGCAGAAAACACTTTCAGCCAGCGAGGTCTAATCCTGCACTGTCCTGTGACCTGAGTGGCCAAATAGAAATAAACACTAACACAGGACGCTGGATATGTGGCTCTCAAATGGGCCCTCAGGTGCTTCACCCAACATGTAAACCATGTTATACACAGTTAATGCTTTGATAATTATGCCAAATATGGTCATGTTGCACCTGGAAGCTCTTTCTTTAAGGAAACAGTAAAAAAGGAATATATTTTTGTGCAATCTGAGCAAAATGTGATGGCATGTAGAGATCTCACTTCTCACCCGGTTTTATTTACAGTTGTGCCTAAAAGTTTGCACCTCCTCCAGCAGAATTTTCTGATTTTTGGCCTTTTCTCAGAAAATATGAATGATAACACAAAAACCTTTCTGTCACTCATGGTTAGAGGTTGGGTGAAGACATTTATTAATAAACAACTGTGTTTACTCTTTTTAAATCATGATGACAACAGAAACTTCAGAAATGACCCTGTTCATTTTTTAATACACACACACTGATTACAAGCAAATAGATCACAGGTGAGGATGGTTACCTTTAGTAGACATTCAAACACATTTGTGTTCACTTTTTGTGCATTTATCAGGATAAAACCACCAGAGTTGTGTAAACTTCTTAACAGGGTCATTTCTGAAGTTTCTGTTGTCATTATGATTTAAAAAGAGTCAAGTTTTTTTTTTTTGTTTTTTTTTAAATAAATGTCTTCACCCAACCTCTAACCATGAGTGAGAGAAAGGTTTTTGTGTAATCATTCATATTTTCTGAGAAAAGGCCAAAAAATCAGAAATCCTGCAGGAGGGTGTAAACTTTTGGGCAAAACTGTACTTAACACTGCAAGAATCTCTAACAAATTTGTATTCACATAATAAATATGTTAAAAAAATGCAAGCATTTCACACCTGATGAGACTGCTGAAAACAGGAAGCTCAGAAAGCAAAACGTATATCAAAATGCATTCAGCTTATTTAATTCAAAATCAGATTAATTAATACATATTAATCATTCTTTTATCTCTGCCTGCCTCTAATGTGTTCAAACACTTTTAATTTTTATGACTTACTTCATTACAGTTCTGTAACCTTCCACCACCACACACACCTGTTGATTTTCTCCATCTTTACACTGTCTCCACTGTTTCTCTTAACCTCTCATTCTTTGTCTGAGCTTTGAATATTTATCAAATGCCAGAAAAACTCAGATAAAAACTTGTGTTCTGAAATCTTTCATTCAATGTCGCCTTTGGTGTGATGGTAGTATAACTGGATTGGTCTAGTTCAGGTGTCGACAACTGGTGGACCTCAGTCTCGATGTTATCCTATATGGCTTAGGACCTTTTATCAATAAATAACATGAAGAATTAAAATCTGACGCGGTGCTTCTGGTGTTTGCAGTATTGAATAGATTTGGAAACTGACCAATTGCATTGAAGTTAAGCCATCCTATGTGACGCTCCTCAGCCAATGAAGTCTCTGCGTTCAAGCTGCTAAACACCAACGGTCTGCACTCTGATGAAAGTAAAGAGGAAAATGGAAAGATAGAAAAACAAGGAAAACAATACAGAGAGAGAAGACAATAAGACAAGTAGGTTGGTGACAGGTAGAGAAATACAAACGTAGGTGGCACTGCCTAAGTCGCCATTTATACAACAACATTTCACAATTTTGCTCCTGAAAATGCAAAAGAATGCAGGAAAAAATCTGCGTTAACAAGGAAATTGCTGAGGGACACAAAAAGAAGTCAGACACTATGATGATCCAGACCCTGGCTTTAAAAAATTCTTTTCAGACTTGACCTTTTTGAATCTCAGTTGAATCACCCTGGTGAATTTTTCATGGGCACCACAAATTTCTTTAAAAAGTGAATTCTCATCAACCAAGCTACAGCACCAGCTGGACACTTAACATTATAACTAATTGATGCCAACTATGGTTGCTGTGCTGATGAGTGTGGTGTCAATACTGAAAACAACCTCTAACTGAGACACTGAATGTTAACATAACATAAAAACAGTGCAGCAGCACAAAGTCCCCAGAGGAAATAAGAGAATAGACGCACACAGAGACTTCATCACCTAAAGACCGTCCACCAAAAGAGCCCACTGGACTTAATCCCAGCTATAAATCGCCCCCACTTTGAGAATCCCTGTAAGCCCTCACATTATGGCTGTACATGTAGATCTCCTTGCAGCTTGTAGCAGCAGAATAAAAGTGGAAAATACATCCATCACACAGAGAGGCTATTTTGGCAGTGCGCAGTGATGATAAAAGTGCGGACATGCTCAGTGTCCTGCTTATAAACTGTTTGTTAATCTATCATTCCCCACAAGAGGAATGAGATAACAATACGGTGTGGCTTACAGTCAGCGCGCCTGCCATGGAAAGATCGAAGCGTGTCCTTGGAGTGACATTATTTATTGAAATAAATTCACTCAGGCTGAAATATGTATAGCGAATGCATTATGAACAGTGCCTCTGATGGAGCGGAGAGGGCTTTAACTCACCATAACATTGGCTTGCTCTTTTCAACAGATGTCCCTTGTGTGACACACGGCGGGGATAATAGGGAGAAGAGGGTCTGAACACTTTAATTTTACCCTCTTTCATGAATGGAAGGGATTTCCTTTTGATGGCCTATTTGAATGTATAGACAATTTAGAGTCCTTCTGGAAGCGGAGATTCTGATCTTAATTACTTGGTTAATTAGCTGTGATTCACAGGGAGAAGCCTTGCCCTATGCAGAGTCCCTCTGCATTGCTGAAGGGGCCTCCTCAGAAGCCCTCACATCCTCGCTCTCCTTCTTAAAGCACCAATCCTGCACTTGTGACACTGATTTGCAAGTGTGCCTTTGCTGAAGGTGGGTTTTTTTTTCTTCAAATGTCAGCAAACCCCACAGAGCTCCGACTCTCTAATTCTACCGCCTGAGGAAAACTGAGGAGATCAGGCCTAAACCCCCCCACCCCTCCTCCTCTACAGTCCGGGGTAGACTTATATCACACGCACGCATTCTTCAGATTTATGTTTATCGTTTTCCGATGAAAGAGGGACAGCCGGTGCAACATCCTGCGCGCTCCTCTCAGCGTGTGATAAATATGGCTCCCCTCGCTGCGGGTGCCTCAACTTGGCGGATCGATGGAGCATTTAGCTAATCACAAAAGAAAGCCGCAGTAAGGAGAATAAAAAGGATTGTCATAAGCAGTGGGCGGTGAGTGAGTGAGTGAGTGAGGGAGCCGGACAAACAATAAAGCTTTTCATTCGCCGTAATTCTTACAACCAACATCACCTCACAGGAAGTTAGCACTCATCAAGGTGGATCAAGCTTTTTCTGCTACTTCATCCTGATTACACACCACCTACAGCGGCTGCTATCACGAGCAGGCAGTGCAGGACTTAAGGGAAAGTAGGTGTTTTGGCAGACCAACAGAAAGGAGAGGTAAGGTCCAGCTGAGGCAGCTGCTTACCATTACTCCACCTCGCCCTCCTCCCTCCTCCTCCTCCTCTTCTCTGGCAGGAAATAAGCAATCATTTAGTACTGACAGGTACATGCTGAACCATTGCTATCTCTGCCTTCAAACCAACAAAATCATGGATTACAGCAGTTTAGTATTAACCTTAAGCCCCTCAAGTAACTCTGCCAAGGTTAGTCGCTTTCAAACCTTCAGAATGAGCGGGTATATTTCCCTCAGTGGGATAAAACATGAAGTAATACTAGTGTGGCGCTGACACGTGAGTATTTCAGTCTACGTTTAACTGCAAAGACAGCATCAGCAGTAATATCAGATGAACGTGTGTGTATCTGCTGCTGGGAGTGAAAAAAAAAAGAACCACAAACAACCAAAAAAAACCCTCCTCAAACATGTGAGGTGCTTTTCTGCTCGTGAAAAGCAGTAATTTAAAGGTCTCCAGTGAGCTGTAGAGGGCTTAGTGTGTCCAACTGGATCTGGAGTGTAGCTGCAGACCTGCCTTAACACTCTGCCAGGTCCATGTTAGAGGGTGAAAAGGGGCAAAACAAGGCCAGTGAGGCTGCTTGTAGCTCCAAGCGTACAAACAAGGCAGCATTAGCAAAAGCTGAGAAATGCACTTAATGCTCAGAGCGTGAGCTCGGTGCTCAGCCTGGACAACAAGGGGTTATACACAGGAATGTTTAGGATGCAGGCTTCAGTAATGCACTTTTCTGATAGTGTTTGCAAACTATCATAACAGTGTCTTACATGACCGAGCTGAAGCCAGCATGAACTAAATAAAAACCCGGTAGAGACGACTAAAGATGTGATTGAATCAGGCTGCCATTAAACAGAAACTGTGGAGAACCTGCACTTAAAAACATCTTGAAGGACAGGAGACCACACGCTCAAGAGGAGAAATGAAGAGTATATGGATTACTGGATCATCCTCCAGTCCTGACAGGAAACAGAAGAGTTGAAGTATTATAGTCATAAATATCATCTAAGGGAACACAGCAGAGCTGCAGAGCTAAGAACCTCGAAGAATTTGAACCAAGTTTATCCAAACCACAGCTCATGTTAGAAAAGACATGTAGGAAAGAAGAGGAACAATTCCGTGATTTTTTTCAGCTGTAGTGATTGTTGAGGACTGGTTGAGCTCAGATGATAGACCGTGTCTTTTGCAAAGAGAATAGTTTCCTCAAAGCAGGCTGCTCATTGTTCTTGCTGCATGTCTTTCCCTTCTCTCTTCACTTGAATGATCTTGGCAAAGACATAAAAGCCCAAAAACAATCTCTTAAGTCCTAGTTATAACCAAAGACTGTATAAAGAATGAACAGAGTGGCTTCACCGCCGTCGTCGTGCAGCCTGAGTCCATGAAGAATCTGAGTGGAACCAGGTAAAAAAAAGAAAAAAGTATACTTACATCTTTTTCTTACAAAAGTCTTATCTCTTCTTTGCTCTTTTTCCTGAAGTATCTTACTATTCCCTTACTATAGAAAGAAGAGGACTTGAACACAATGCAGTCCAATAAAATCTTCATACCACAGCAGAAAGCTATGAGAAACATTTCTACAAGGTGTAATCATTTCTTAAAGTTTGATCAACTACCATCTGGGTTGGATGAGGAGACACACTTTCTGACCCATACTGCAGCCAGCCACTAGGGGGAGCAGTTTTTGTGGTGACTTCACTTCAAGCCGAGCGCAATGGCATCCATGATTTCTACAGTCTCTGGTTACAACACATGTTTATGGCAGCGATGACGACCAATCATTTAGTCACTTCTGAAAATTATGAAAAAGAAAAGTACAGACTCAAAATGTACAAATGTAATGTCATGTTCAAAGCCTGTTTTGCTGATGCTCTGTTAACAACCTCATAACCTCAGAGGCTAGTTGAGGAGGAGTGTCTGACATGTAAAGATGTTTTTTGACCTTCAGGTCCAGGAACCTTTAGTTTCACATGAAATGTTCTCAGGAACTACATGGTACCTCTGACACATTGTTTGTATGCCTTTCTACCACGTGCCCAAGATCCAGGTAGAATATATAAAACATGTCAGTGATCTATAGAGGAAAAAAAAAAAGTTATGGCAACACAACACCAGATCAGTAGAAGGCAGCAGAACAAAGTCTTTAGCACTATAGTTAGCCTGTTAGCATGGAGTTGATTCAGCATGCTGGTTTTAATTATGTTTCTTTTTCACTGCAGAATGATTGGTTGACACACAATAGGAGACAAGTACCAGTGGCAAAGCTGTCAGTACAACTTTAACACTGATTGAAAGTATTGTGATGCAGAAACCCAAGCATGATTAAAAAACAAAAAAAAAAAATGCAGGGTGCCACTAAATAACCAAAGTCTTGCTGTGTGCCAAGACCCAAGTCTTTGGCAGTACCATTCAGTTTTTATATAAGTTTCAAGAGAGGTTGAGATCTGAGCTGGTTTTTAGTGAGGTGGGTAGGTTTTACGTTTTGTTTGGGCTGGAAAATATTGGTCAGATCTGGCAACCCTGACTTCTATTTGTAGTAGTTTTAGATCCTGAGGAGGAGAAGTAGTGAATGTGGGCCAAAAACAAGACTCTTCTGAGTACAGAGATCCTCCCTCACCCTTAAATAGCCGTACCCTTGTCCTAAATATCCCAAATATATTATCCTTGCCAATGAAATAAATCTTAGCTAACATTAGCCAATGAGTCTATGCCAAGGTAGAGTAAGATGCCCACATACAGACGGGAGCAAACATGCAGACAGCGCTGTTGTTTTGTCTGTGGCAGCCCTCACAGGCCCTCGGGCTCCGGAGTCGTTTCTCCCTCTACAAACAGCTCCGTTCTGCAGCCCCAGATGTCTCATTACTGTAAAACAAGCAGAGAGAGATGAGCGACATACAAGCCACTGGCCCACCACGCTGCCTCTCTTTCAATTAGAAAGGATTAGCCCAGCCTGAGCGGGCCTTCCTGTGCAATGTTAGCCTGCATCATGCAGGACAGCCATATGTCAGACTCTAAATAAATTACTGAGGAGCTGAAAGCTTGGTGATAGTGAGTAAGGAAGTTATGGCTCCACTAGAGTGCACAACGAGCTTAATAGGAGGAGAAGGAGGATGCTGCAGCCTCTATAAAACTTTACACTCTATGCAAGGGCATGGGCAGGGGCACAGGTACACCATCCTAACTCACTCTCATAAATTAGGCCTCCAGGATTCAGTACTTTTACTCAGCCAGCATTAATCAAACGATAAAGCAAAGATGGTTACATTTCTGCAGTGTCATGCTTTGGTTAAGCCAGCTGGACGGCTCCCATCCTGCACCATGACACGTACTGTAGAGGAGAGAGCGGCGTTAACGGGAGAGCTCGGCCCTCGTACTCTGCCTGCATCACTCACTTTTATGGGAACAGGGCGGCGTGGGGTTTAACAAGAGGTTTTACTTGTCAGGGAAACCGACATTACATAACCATAAAACGATGAGGTCCACAAATCAGCAGACAACTTGTGACGCATGGCAGGGCTGGGCCTTGTTGTGCTGCTCACAGTGAAGTTTGTGGTAAGACAACAGAAACATCTCAAATTCAAGTCGTGGTTCCTGAAGGCAGCACATATACGCCTGAGTTTCCTTCACCCTGTATGAAATTGAAAACACAGATCCAAGCTACAGTAACCCAGCTCCCCGCCACTCGCCTGTCTGCACAATTTTCCAGGCAGTCTGTGCCATAGCTGGAGAGACTCCACTGACCAGGGGCGTCTGTGGTCGAACCCTGCTAGTCCACAGGTCCGATGATGCAGGCAGCGAGCAGGCAGGCAGGCTCCACTTCGCCTGACATGGAGCACCCTCGCAGGGGGAACGACTGAGTAATGGCAGGGTAACTCGATCCAGGCCTGGGGAGGGAGTGGGAGCAACCCTGACGCCTAAATCATAGCTGTGGGATGAAGAGAGGGAGACACACAAATGTGTTTGCAAGAAAGATACGCAGAGGGATGAGAGGCTGCGGAGACGGTGGGCGGGACGAGCCGAGAAATGAGCCGTGGTTAGACAGGAGATCTGGGAGCGGGCCAAACGACAGGGGATGAAAGTGAACGCAGCTCTGCTCGCTGTCGTGCACGTGCAGTACCCACCGCCAAGGTGGGAGGGACCACAGAGGAATGACAAGGCGTGGGCTTGGGTTTCGAATTCACAAGCCTGTCTGAGACAAAATAAACACACGCAGGCTAAAAATGACTTCTATTTTTCCCCAGCGTCTGAAGCTAATTGACTAATTCAGACTGCAACATAAATAAATGTATACGTCTTTATTTAGAACCAAGCACGTAACCAGGAGTTAACCTGCCCCGCTGCTCTTCCACAAGAGAACATTTGAATCTGTCTACAGACAGCCTATCACAGTGTTTATTCCCTTCAATACTAAAAATACAACACAATGTTTTCATAACCTTCACTAAAAAAGGTAAGAAGATCCACCTGAAACTCTTAAAAGGGTGTGACTGATAATGTGTAGTGAAAGTGACCCAGGGCAGAGCAGAGAGACGTTCAGCAGGCAGAAAGTGACAGAACTTAAGAGGCAAACTAACAAAACCCTGCACATTGATAAAGAGGTGTGGATGTGTCTTCTGGGTAGAAAATATGAAGAACATTTACTTTCATATGCTACAATGCTTAATGATGAGGGCTGCAATTAATGATTAATCTAGTTGTTTAGCAGTTCAAGTACATTCCAATCACCAAATAATCCATTTAAAAGGGAGAATAGAAGAAATAATCTGATGAAAAAGTGGTACAATGATCGCTTGAATGTGAAAAACGTTGTCAATGCTTTTATCAATTGATCTTAATCAATTTTATCGATTTTTTAATGCAGCCTTTTAAATGACACTATCAGCCAAAATGAATTAAATAACATAGACTGTGTAAGTTTTGATTAGATGGTATCAGCAGAATAGATAGTAACAATGTAAGAAAGTTGTTTTGATGCCCCCACACTTTTATATCAACATAAAATTCATAACCTCTGTTTGAACGTTTACATCTTCATAAGTAGGTATAGTGTTAAAAAAGGCATAAGCTATAAGATCATTCACTACAAGTCAGTACAAATATTAACTAGAAAAACTCCTGAAGAAACTTTTATGTAATATTTCCAGACTTTCTTTTCATTGATAAACTTGACACAAATGTAACAAAATGTGTCTTAGGTTGTCTTTGTTGTAACAACTCTCCTTGTCAATAAACCTTACACCACTGAAAGCCTATTCATTTCTTTTTAAATGGAACTGTATATTCGGGAACACAATGCCTAACAAATTCATCCGACCATCATAAAAACAAGGAAACCATCAAGAATCATGGGTCCATTTGATTCAGACCCTGTCTTTATCCTTAATTAAGAATAAAACCCCTAAAACACATTGCACTGTTCAGAAATGAAAATAATAACTCTAATTCGACAATCACAAAAAAAATTGATTGATCGATTAACTATTTTTATTTTATTTCTTGTAAAACAGTAGATTTGGAAATAAATGAATAACAACATTAGTCATATTGTAAAAAAAGGTATTATTTCGATTCAAGAGCTGCACATTCTAGTGGATTAGAAACATAAATTATTGTTATAATCAGCAGTATACTGATTTAGAGCAGCTGTGGCAAACACCTTAAACTGGGAGTTGGTCAAACAAATTTGTTAAGCACTGAGTTTGTGTGTTGTACCCCAAAAAAATTGCCAAATCTTCTCTGCCAATGCCAAACAGCTTTTGTCCTGTTCATAAAGATATGCACAGCTCTTTATCTGAAATCTACAGATAAAGCAGAGCCAGCTCCATTCAGTCTCTGTTGAGGAGAAATGTTCAATGTCCTGTTAAACAAATATTGTGTCTAAAAAAATGGAGAGTGAAGAAAACACCTGTTTGATAAAATATTTATCACTTTTTTACTCAATTTATTACGCTTCTGTGGATTTACAAAGACACATTTTAGGTTCCCTAAAACAGTCCTATCCAAGTCAATTCAGCATTTAGCCCTTATTGGATGGGAGAGTTTGGGGTTACAGGTTTTGCTCAAGGGCAACTCAGAAGCAGCAGCAGCAGTAATAAAAGGTGGGCAGATTCCCTGAACTCCCCATTAAAAGTGTATGACTTCACTTTTTTAGCAGAGACTTATGATGTACCATAAATGCATCATTACTCTGAGTGAAATGACAGATCCAGTCCACTCCACTCCGCTCCCATCAGCCTCTTGTGATGAACCACAAAACGATGAACCCTCACCGCGCACACAGCTAAACAAAATGGTTTGCTAGAAGTGGAACAAAGCCAGAACCTGTTCCAGTGCTTGAAGGAGCGGCCTAATGTAATAACATGCCTGCAGCCTACAGATCCTGTAAAAGTCACTCATTAGGCTTCACATGTAATTTTCATTAACTTCTCTTGGAAACAAGAGTCTAGCAAGAGCAACAATTTAGCAGAGAAAGAAATGCTCAACCAGACTATTACTGAACCACATCCTCCTTTTTCCATCCACAATATGGTCTCCATTCATTATTCAGACAGGAGATGCACTTTCCTTGTTCTTCAGCACTCCACTCATGACATCTTTGGGCAGCACTTAACAGACAGGATCGAACCTGAAGCTTATAATTCAGGTACAACTGAAGAAAAAAACAGGCCCGTAATGAAAATGTGACTTCGACAGAGTTATTCAATTTAGCTAAACAAGGCTGATGGACTTCTAGATGTAGTGTCAGAACCTCCAAAACCTGAACAAAAGGATTCTGTCTTTGAAAGTTTCGCTAAATTTAACAGCATAATTCTGTTTTTGGGAAAGAGACGCATTTCAATTTCACACCAATAACGTACAGAGACCATACAGGAGAAGGTTGGTGCGGCCTTTCAGGAGGTTTTCTCTCAGAGGAAGAGAAAGAGCAGCAGTGTCCACTCCTCACTCTGCTCTGTACAGACCCACTGGCTCGATGTTTGGCTGCATTATCATACCAATCATGCAAAATGTCAACAAGATTTCAGGAACACTCTCAACTTTTTTGTTATAACCTTCTCCTCAGACCGTTACATCAAAGCGTGGCGATGAGTGGCGCCTGAGCAAAGAATCTTGTGTGTGTTATGGTAACACGATCACGGTTATGATTGAGCGGAAATGTTAGACAAGCATCTAAGTTTCCTCTGCCTGCTTCCACCCCTCCTCGTCTGGCCACATGTGAAACCACACTGGAACTGCTCAGCGGCCAAAGTAAACGCTGCACTCGTTCACTTGGCATGTGTTTACACTGGATGCCAGGTCTGCGTGCCGACCCCTTACTCATATTCTGCTGATAGATGATATCACACATTGTAAGTCCTCTTTCATAATCAATGTATGCAATGAGCCTTAAAGTGTGAGACATTTCCCACGCTGGGCTGGGAGATAAAAGGGTCAAAGTGCAGTGTGTGTGTGTTTGTGTGCGTCTGTGTGTGGAGGGTGTTCCTCTCTCTAACTCGTCTATAAGTCTCAGAGCAGCACTGAGTCTGCAAAAAACCTACAAAAAAACGCACACCAATCCTCTAATGAAGTGAGAAGCTGCTCCGTAATGAGCCATGAATGTAAATCTGATGTAATTTATGAGATGAAATGAAGCCAGAGTGGGAGTGAATCCACGTAATCAGCTGTGTCTCACATACCTTATATGAACTGTAAGGTCTGTTTACGCTCTCTTCTTTTTAACTGATGTGACCTGAACTTATATGACATGAAAGGTTCAGAGATCTCAAAAAGCAAACAGGCAGCAGCCACTTAAGGTAGAGCGAGCCATTTGGTAAAGTTAAAAGCAGTTCATTCAAACTAAGAAGAGACATATTTTACCACTTAGCTGCTGGAGTGTATATAAAGTCATGCTTCGCTTCCTCAGACTTTAAAATAACCTTCTCTGAGGTTCCTGCCGACACCACAACTTCTTCATTTGGTAATCCACAGCTCTGAGGAGAGCTGCAACGCACGAGGCACACCACTTATTCTCATGATTGATAAGACTTATTTTTGATCTTTGAAACTTGAATGAGAGACATGACAAGGAGCAAACCAAAGAGAGATAATACAGACAAACATGAGCTCAGGCACATAAGAAATAGTGTTCTCTCTAGACGACCAATTACAGACACAGGTTTCACATTTCTACCAATGAAATCTTGTTTTCTCCAGCCTCAAAACATGGAGCCCATGTGGACATGCAAAAAAGTGCAATGTTTTGAGAAGCTGCCTCACTCTGTTCAGCTGAATCCCCTCTGACTCTCCCTGAACTGATGATTACAGACTCTCATTTAACACAGCACACACAGAATTGGAAGTTAGTGCCTTTAACCCTCAAAGTGTTAAATAAAGCACCTTATGTGACATTAATTATAAACAATCAGATCGTCCAAATCCCTGCAAAGCGTCACTCACATTCATCGCTCCCTCTCTTCTCAGTTGCTCAAACACTCACACTGCACGTCACTCTGCCCGACCCTGATAACAGCAGGTGAGATGACAGCACAAGTTGTAATGTGATCAAATATACAAATTGAAGTTCATTAGATCTATTAGTAATGTGACTGAGCGGAGACAGGCTACACAAACTTCATTGAAAGTCTCAAATATATTGTGATATATTATATACCTTGCAATATGAATAGTGTAGTGCTGATACTAAAACGATATATTATGCAGCATATTAGACAATCACAAGAGCATTATAAGATGGAATAAGTCGACATTTTATGCATAAGTGTCTTTTTCCATTCAGTAAGTCACCCCCTGCTGGTGATAGAACAGACTTCAGGTTCAAGGCAGAGCTACATTTTAATTGTTGAAAAAAGCAAGACATCACCTTGCATTTTTTTTCCCAAGAAATACAAATTGAGGCAATCACATGGTGATCAAAATACTTGTTTAGTTTTCTGTTATCGGTAAGATTACTAAAAGCTGTTTCTGCTTTCAGGAACTTAGACCAGGGCTGCAGCCAAAATTCAAAGAAATGCTTCAACCCTTCAACCCTCAACACTGAGTTAGACTTATGAGCTGATTGATATCTGTTTCAAAGTTTTGGAAAACTGGTTCACAGGCAGAAATCTTAACCACACGTCTCCATCCGCCCTAAAAAGAGAAAATTCTTGAAGTTTTTTGGCGTAGTTCTGGGAGTGTTTTTGTGGCACGAGATAATATCTGTGCTGATATCCTGGAGGTAACTGTTCAAAATGATCACTAAAAGTCAGTTAACACTAAAGCAAACTTGTGGCACAAGTTTCTCAATTTGAAGATTGTACCAAATGTGAAAAAAGTGTTTGCTGATTTGTGAAACCAGCTTTCTAACATCAGCACAAAATTCAGCTGAGACAGCACAAAGCAAAACGTTTTCTCTTTTCTGCTCAAAGTAGAGTTGCGTAAACATGAGTCAGACTTTTGTTTGTCTGGGTCTAAGGATGTCAGACTGACATCCTTAGACCCAGAGCACTGAGACACTGACCCCAGAGCTTGGTAACGATAAAACAACTACATTAATGAAAACTGTCAGAATGGTATCTTTAGGTCTTAACCAAAGTTTTTAAAATCCAAAACAGAAAAAAGAAATGCCATTCTTAGTTAGCTTTACTCATGTAATAAGCTAGTCATGCTGGGTTTACACTCAAGACTGCAGTTTGTCTCAAACTTCTTAAAGTTACTCATGTGGAGCAAAAAGTTCTCTCAGCTGAAGTAGAAACCCATCAGCAGCTTTTCAATAAGAAAATGAAAAACTCAGGGGGAATTCAGAAAGTATGGATTGGAGCCACCCAGTGATAAGTTGCCAACAACTCTGACAGCAACTCACAGTACATGCTTGTTTGATTCCTAACTTATTATTCACTGATGAGGTTTTTGAACTGTCATTTCTTACAATCCATCACTTGAAGGGAAAGACTTGTACCAGTGTCATCTCTAGAGGGAAGTTAGCTTTAGCCCATCCAGGCACTAGCTTACTACAGTCACCAAACAGCTCAGATAACCATTTTTACTCTCACAAACTCAAGGCAACAAAATTCTGGTGAGTACAAACACACTTTGACCTGTTTCGCATATTGACAGTGCTGAGTAAGAATGAACTGTGTGGTGGATTGTCGTCAGCACTGGAATCTGTCAAAATGACTAACAACCTTCAGACTTTTCCGTTACTGTTCAACAACTTCTCACACACGGAAAACACAATGTTTAATGTGACCCCTTAATGACACAGAACACTAATTGTGATACAACACCTGACACATTTAATGAAGCGATGCAGGTCTTTATTGTTTCACTCTTAAATGCTGAAACGTCAATTGAGCACCCATAGACAAATGAAACCACCAAGAGGCACATCCGATTCTAGCTAACTCAATCAGCTGAATACTCAGAGGATCAAAGCACTTTTCCACTTTGATGCTGTAACATCACATAAATCCAATTTTTCAAAATTTCTTACCAAGTTTTCACAAAGACAGTTATTGAATGCACCATGATATAAATATCCCCCAGCAACCTCACATTCAAAAAATTCAGAGCATTTCTCTCCATATCAGTCATTAAACTGCCCCAAATCTTTGGCTCAGTGGTATAATCTTATCAGCTAGAGAATTCAGACATAATTCAATGAGTTAAAATGAAATATGTCCATGATGTATATTCAGTGAATTAATATCTTCACTTGCAAACTGTTAACGTATGGTTCGCAAGTTATTGCCTTAAAAGCAGAGGCTAACTTTTGCACATATCACTGTAAACAGAGCATGATGTGCACAACAAATAAAGACATCAACTTATCTTTTCTTCAAAGTGTGCTTTGCTGATATATTTTTCGAGTTTCAAAGAAACACAACAAGACTGCAATTTGGGAACACCTTCATGAGGACTTAACAGGCCATAAAATTATCTTTACTGATAGCATAAACCACACTCAGGAAGTGAATGGAGATCGTACCTTCTTTTTAGCACTACTTTCTTTGTACAAGACAACTTTTTACCAGGTACAATGTGATGGGGTTAAGTATTTGTACACAGTTACGTAGTGCTGTCATTTGAAACGTGACAACAAGCAAACTTTGTGAGTTTGTATCATGGTTTAGAAGCCGGCTACATTTCGCGCTATCCTGGTTATGTCCTACCAGTGCTCATCTACCAACACCAACCTCAACAAGCTGAGCTCTTCATTTAATTGATAAATTCTCCAGTTTGAACAGACCACTGCAGACCACTGCAGAATAACTGCTGCATTTTGGTTGGAATGAACCAAACCACAAACAGCTTATCACCTATTTTAGCCTTTAGCACATTTCAGCCTTTAACTTGTGCTCTATCACTCTCCTGTTTAGCTTTCTTCTGCTTTTCTGTCCCTTTTCTGTCAGACAGTCCAGCTCCAGTGTCCACTATTACTACTAAATAAATCACAGGAATCGTTTGCAGCAGAAATAAACACAGACCTCTCTTCTCACTACTAAATTGCGTCAGTCAGAGTGATGTTGTCAAGGAGATTTAAGCATGATCTTAATCAATTAGGTCCAGTCCAACTCGATTGATGAGATAGAAATTTGCATCTCACCTATTTAAGCGCTTATTACCTCATGTCAAATCAGGGGTTGAGATCAGGCATTTCTATAGGAGTCGGACTATTTCAAGATTACTTCGAAAGTCCTTACAGTCCCTTTAAGTACAAAATGTGAAACTATCAGTTATCTAATCAAAACAGAGTCAGATAACAGTATCAGCAAGAATAAAAACAACTTTTTCTTTTCCTCAAAGTTCTCTTTTCACTTATTCTACATGCTTCCTTCAACTGGGAAATGGCTTACACACTGTGCTTTGCATTTGTGTTTTTATCCCAAGGATCTAAACCGATGGAATAAACCAAATAATGTTGCAAATGCATTGTCGTAGTGATCCATTCAAATGCACCTATAAAAGTTTCACCCAAACAAGCTAAATCCAGCTTGACACCCCCCCTCCTCTTCAGCTCTCTTGTCATCAGTCAGAGGTGCACGTGCAGAACAGCTGATTGTCAGGTGTGTTGAGGACAGTAACAGGCAGAGGTGTGTTTGCTGCAGGGAATCCTGTCCTGATGACGTCTGTCTGCGATGCACAGCTGCAGGGTTAGCCACAGGCCTGCTCTGCATTAGCTGCACACACTCTGACAGCTCCACTGCCTGTATCCATACGCTGCTTATTGCATGTGCATTTTTAAGTGGGATCGAAACTATGTGAAGACTGTTACTGGAGTTGGAGTTGGTTATTCGGACTGTAAATACAAACCAAACACAGCTCCTGACTGCTTCATATGAAGGCTACCATGATAACACTGCAAACGAGCCCAGCTTGGCTCCATTTCCCCCGCCCGAAAAGCGGCAGACGGGCTGAAAAGATTAAATTAACTGCAAACGTGTCTCACCTGGATCCCCAGTTATGTGGAGGAAGCACCTTCAGGCTACAGACAGGCTCATTTTTCGTAAATACCTGATAAACCGTCGATCCTCATAACTGTTTCTCTACAGCCATTTTGGGCCAAACCGCCAACGTGTTCTGGCGGGGGTAGACAAAAATAAAAGAGTTATAGTGTTTTAATATTTATGAGTTTAACAGCACTAAAAGAATAAATTACGATATAATAATACATATTTATTTGTTTAGGTTAAAACTTGAGTGAATAAGACGACTCTAGATGAGGGGAATATAATCGTTAATCTTACTGACCCCCGTACAGGCAGAAATGGTACAGCTCGTCAAATTCCGGGGACCTACTTTACTGTGCTCGGTCAATGCAGCCAATGAGAGGCTCAGTAGTAACCTGTAGCAGCTACACCGTCAAACACACATAGACACACACATACACACTCTCTGTCATCCGTACACACACACTCGGTCTCTCTCTCTCTGTCAGACACACACACACACTCACAAACACTTTCAGAGAGCTTGGAGGAAGCTGTTTACTCAGTAGTTTTCAGTGAGTCAGAGTATTGTTACAGTTGTTGTTGTTTTGTCTGTTACACGTCATTGTAGAATAGACCAATCTGTGTTAATCTCATATTTATATCGCACATTTAGGTGTTCCGAGACAATTGGGTTTTTTTTTTTTTTTTTTTTTTTTTTTTTTTTTTTTTTGTCTGTTTTTTGTTTTGTTTTGTTTGTTCTTTTGTTTGTTTGTTTTGGCCTGACCAATATGGGATTTTTAGGGCTGATGCCGATACCAATACTAGGGACAAAAGAAAGCCAAGATCTGACATATTGGCCGATATCCCACATATCTGCTGATACATTAAATAAGAACGTTGATATACACAGGATGTATACCGTGCATGGACACAAATTATTATGTTACCCAAAATATGATTTTGGGTTTGACGCAGCAGCTTTAAAATGTCATATTATAGTCCTTTATTAGATAAGAGTCACCAGCTCTGACCCTGATTTGGGAAAGGTGGGCCTCCTTGTGTTTAGCTTGTTCTCCTCATGGGTTCTCACCGGGTGCTCCAGCTTCTTCCCACAGTCAAAAAACATGCTCACAAGGTTCATTAGTGATTCTGAATTGCCTGTAGGTGTGAGTGTGTGTGAAAGTTTGTCTGTCTCTAAGGGTCAGCCCTGTGACTGACTGGCACCCAGTCCAAGGTGTGTCCTGCCTTTCACCCAAAGACAGCCGGGATAGGTCCTAGACACTCGCAACCCTGAACAGGACAAGCGATGGAAGATGAACCTCTATCTATGGATATCAGGTACTGAGATATTGATGGCATCAGCTGCAGAGGCTTATCCAGACTTTTTGACTGGGGTAGCATTAAATAAGTTCACCCCTCTGATATTCATCTTGTCTATGTCGATAAAATATATCTAACCTACTGTAAGTGTTATTATTTAAGTACCATATAAATGTTACTATCTTAAGCAAACTAAGCGCTTCCTGGAGGTTTGATCTGTCTTCTATGTGAAGATTTCTATCACATTCAGCTATTTCTATGAAGACAGGTAGCTTTTCCCAGGACCACAACACCTCTGCAAGCTACCTGTGCAGAGCTAGAGCTCAGCCTGTGGTAGAATTGATAGTTCTGATTTTGGACAAGAAAAAAAATTCAACAAGAAATTTGCTGAAACTTGCAAGATTTAAAAAAAAAAAAAAAAAAAAAAAAGTAATCATAAAAAAGAATATGCTCCAAAGTAATGCAAAGAGAGCTACTTGCAGCCTGCTTCAGCATGTAGGTCTTCTTCTTCGTTTTTTTTTTTTAAACATAAATCTGGCTTTAATACTAAAAAGTGGAAATCATGGTACAGAATTATGGGGTGGCACCTGGAGTAGCCTGTCAGAGCCAGTCTGCCCCTTACTGGCTGTATTTACTGATTTGGTCACAAAATCAAAAATGTATGTCACAAGAAAAAAATATATGTACATGCACCTTTGAATGGACCTTTGAATCCAATATTTTATGTTTGAATATTTTTTACTTGGACACTGAGTACAATTTATGAAACCTGCAAGTTTGTTGTGACATTTTTATGATTCAACACTGGCAGAACTTTGCTGGACAGATCATTTTTATTGTCCCTGGATGAAAAGTCTGCAGTTTTATTTCACTCAAAGAGCAGACACTAGGTATAAGGCAATGTATCAACATAAAATGCATTTTTTACATTCCCTCAGGGTTACCCACTTCCAAACATAGACAAATTAACCATAATTAACAGATGCTATGATTGTTTATTAAATATTCTACAATGGTAGAAATAAAAGCCCTTCTTTTAATTTAACATTTTGGCATAGGTATCAGCAAAGTTGGGTAGATAACACTCCCAAAAAGGTTTTTGTGGACACAGTAATCAAGTGATTAGCTTTTAACTTGTCTTAATGTAAAAAAAAAAAATTGAATGTTCAACATATAGAAGGCACACAGCCTTTTGAAGCTCACTCTAATGCAGTATTTGATGTTATAATGCTGATACAGCTGCAGCAGAGATTGTGATCTCGGTGTAGTGTTTCCACTTATAGTTTTTCTGCTGCGATAATTAAAGAAGAAACACTTTAACCTTTTGGAGGTCGAGCAATGATGTCTTTATTTTGCTACAGTTACGTTTTATCAGAATAAATCTGTTTTAATACAAGTACATGCCCATAAACAGACACTTTCACATAAAGTAACGTTTAAATTGACTCACATACACACGCACACGCCCTTTTTGCTGGTGTTTCACACCACGGTCTTTGTGCAACGAAGCATGGTGTTGTTAGTTTTGCAATTTGAGTCACCTGGGGCTACACATGTCCTGTTGTGTTAACCACTGTCACAGGCCACCCTGTATCGTGCGTGGCAGGTGGCGATGCTTTCTGCCTGAGACTGTTTGTTTTTATGCATGTGTGGATGACAGACAGACAGGGGGAGAAAAAGACATTCAGGTTCATGCTGCTGAGGATTTCTCTATTTTTCTGTCTCACACACACACACGTAAATACACACATACACACACACTGAGAGGCAGCAGCAGTGTCAGAACCCAGAGAACAAAGGCTTATAATCAGGAACTTCAGTACAGGTGTTATGACTGCTGCTTTTCTGAAAGGCTCTGTTTCATGCTGATAGTGCCGGGCGGGTAATATCAATATTTCTCATCTCACAAAACAGGATATGAAAGAGAGTTGCTTTTTTCTGTAACCCTTGTTGAAACAGCGAGGTACCACTCATAGTGTTCATGCTTAGTGACTTTCACTCTTGATTTAGTCTTCAGGTACAGCTCTGAAACATATATCTTTAACATTTCACTCATGTATTGTAACACGGCGCTTTGTGGTTGCAAAGATCCAACAGAAAGAGGTCTTAACTCTGAAAAAAGTAGTTGTGGCATCTCGACTTTGTGATCAATACCAGGATCTTTAGCTCAGGGCCAAATAGAATTAAGAATTGCTTTAGGATAATGACAGTATCGACCAGCGCTCAGTAAAGCGTTTCGAGCAGTGGCAGGTTAATTCCCATCTATGAAGGTGTACAGGGAGCTGGGACGACGGTCAAAGTAATTCTCTCCAGCGTGGTGCTGCTGTGGCTCCACACACAGCACCTCCTCTCCATCCACTTTAAGCTACTGCAATATAATTTACAACCTCCTTCGGAAACTCAGACATTCGAGAGCCTCTATACCATCATATAAATGGAAGATTTGGCAAAAAGCTCCCACTCACATAGACCACACCAGTAAAATCCAACTACTGCAAGGTTATGGAATTATTTATCCACCTTTTGGCATGTGCCCACGTCTCTGCAAACTCTGAAGTCCTGAAGCGACTCACGGATGACATGTCATGAATTACAGGTCAGTATGAATTATGGCCTGATATGGCTCCATAGCATTAAGGGCTGACACCATAATGTAACATAATAACACAATTACAGCTTCGAAAAAAGGGTTAAGCCAACAATCATGGGGAAACATTGCCCCAATTACTTTTTACAACCAAAAAATCACAGACAAAACACAAAAATATGAGTCAAGTCTTCTTCTTGAGCTCACATTTCTTTTGAGTGAGCTTTCCTTGTTGCATATTCCCTCAGTGAATAAAAGTAATTTACCTTGCTCATTATGTGAGACGTTGAGGTGTTTTGATGTTTGGAGATGAAAATGCTTCGAGATGAAATATTCATTTTTTTAGTTGGCTTAATTATGTATGTGTCCACTGTCAAGTTGGAAACTGCTGCTTCAGTGAGGGATGTTTCAAGCGTACCTTTTTGCCATTGGCGCAGAATACATTAGCTCCTTATTACGGGGATTGCCTCAACATACACTCATATGCAACCTTATGGAAATATTAAATGAAGAGGCTGCACACCTCAGTGGACACACTGAATAAGCATGGACGTCTCCTGCTCGTGAGTCAGAGGCTTAGGTTGGCCTGATTGTCGTTTTTGACTCATTTACTGCGTCATCTGTTGTTCCAGTGAAGGCTTTGTTCTTTCCGTATGAAGTGTATACCTGTGCTGTCTGTTTTTTAATTCAAGATTACCTTTTTCCAACAGTGGTCTGAGGGTCAGGGCTCTGGATGATGAGCAGATGGTTAAGGTGCCTGAGGTGTAGTCTGTCTGGCATCAGGAAAGTCACATCCGAGCGTGTATCCATGCGAGGAAACGGATAAATGTAAGGTACTTAAAGGGGACAATGTCAGAGGAAATGACTGAGAATTTGATGAACAGCAACATCATTAATGAGATGAGAAGGTTGATGTAACTGTTATGTATGTACAGGAAGCATGAAGCCACGTCCTGGCAGAGCTACAGAAATCACACCCTCAGTTTTAAAACATTTTACATATTTAAAGATAATAAAAACAGCTTTCATTAAGGTAATCAGCGGCCTGCAAATAGAGCTCATGACTGATATAATAACTGTTTTCCCCTGCCAGTCTTTGAGTTAAGCTGTAGACATGCTGATTTTCAGATATGTATTTTAGTCTCCGGATTAAAGAAGTGTTAGCCCTTTTAGCTGATAGTCAATGAGGAGACATGCATCAGTTGCCCAGCAGAAGAGATGCATTGCTTTTTCTGACAACTTGTTTAAAGCAACTGGCCAATACAGCCTAAAAAACTAAGGACAAATCGATTTATAGACAGTTGTATGTAAAAGAAAGAAGACATGAATGCAAATACCCCCCCAAAAAGGTGAATTTGATGATCAGCTGCAGAAAAAAGGGTCCAAAAGATGCGACAACAGAAAAACATTTTTGATCTGGACCTTAATGAAAAGTTGCTGCATATATCCAAGGCACTATCCTTTGCTTGTAATTGGGACATGGAGTCAGGATTTTAGGCCTATATTCAGAAACGAACTCAAGGCCTGGCTAACTGCTGGAATATTAATGTTATCTCTGTTATTATAATAATCTATGTTCAACTGGGTCTCATGTCCACTGTGTGCCCTCCTCAGCCATGGTCACAAGGTGATGACCAGTAAATTACCGTAAATTACTGTTACAATTTAAAAAAACTGCTTATTTTATAGTGATATAATTGCAACCCTGCTGCTAGTTGTTTACTGTTTTTTTTTTTCACACGGAAATTAGTTACAGTGCATGTTAAACAGAATCCTGCCAAGATGAGACAAGACCCAAACACTAAGTGGTTTTATCATACAGTACCTGACAGGTAATGATACACACAAGCTCACAGTAGTTATTATAAAAATTGTTTGATTGACTTGAAAAAGATTTATTGATGCTGGTATTGCCCCTCAGTCCAAAGAACTGTTAACGCTTGAAGTCATGGCTTTTTTCATTGGTGTACTAAAAGGGTCAATTAAAATCAAACTCTACATTTTCTCATACATCAAAGTCTTCATATCACTGATACATCATATCAAACTAAACCGTTTCATACACAGTAAGGGTAAAATATTGTAACCATGAACCATGTTGCTACTTTTATTGGTCTTTCCATTATTCAGAACCGATAATCCACATCATTACTGATCAGAAGAATAAACTACAGCCAAGATATCTGTTGAAAAATAATTTGTGGTTGAGGGAGTTTAAGCAGGACTGTTTTTGTTTTTGAATGTGGGAGTTAACCACAGCCTCTATTCTCTCTTTAAAACCATCTGAATGATCAGTCTTTGCCAAACTCTCACTTATTTTTCAGAATGTCAATCCAAATTTACTGTTCAAATGTTTTTATTGAAAACCTGCTCATTGGATGATTCAAATCAATCCCTTTAGTAACTCTCTGAGTGAAGGAAACATTTGGAAAAGAGAGTCAACTAAATCCAGGACAATACAGGAAGGAACAAAATGCATTAAACATTTGATATTTCCTGAATTGTTGGTCTGTGTTTGGAGCGTGTGGAAGTGGTTTCTAAAAGCCTGGCCCCGCTGCTCTTTGGAGCCATGAAACTTCGGCCCTGTTGCACTTTCCAAAGCTGTAAAACATGAAAATGAAACACCAGCCTATCTCCCTTTCAGTTGTGTCCAGATGTCACAGTTACGTGCGATGCTCTCCTCGTGTCTCCAGCGGGGACTTTTGGTACACTCATAGCTCACACCTTTAGCGTGAAGACCCTGAGAGGTGATCTGAAACTGTGCTCACATTTGGCACATCAGCATTTATTGAACCTGAGAGTCATATCAAACGTAGAGGCTCCTTTTTTCCTCTGAAAGATGACTGCAAGTTGAGTTTTAACATCCAGGATCTAGGTATTATGCCGTGTTTCCAAACATAATACTTTCCTTTTAAACACATCCAGGAAAAGCTTCAAAAGGATTCAGCTTTCAAACTAAATCTTGGAAAGGATGTCAGATCATTTCCATATTAAAAACTGAAAGAGTCCCACCTTCTTTCTTGAAATCTTTCTCCATCAGATTACTGAACGCACCAGCTGCTGAGTGTTTCTCCTTTCTGAAAACTTTCATTACAAACACTAAATGAGGACTATCTCTCTTCATGTTTATTTCCACAGCCTTACTGGCTGTTATGTTATTATTGCAGTCATTTCCTGTGCTGGAATTTCATTTTGGGGCTCCCCTTTCGCTCCTAAAAGTTACTAGCAGCCCGTCACCCTTTCAGCACCTCATGCTGGCTCTTGTAAAGGTGTGGGTGGCCATTGTTGGAGCCTGAAGTGGCCGCACGGACGCTGAGCTGTGAAATTACATTAAGCCGCCAGCCTAAGGCCCATGGCAATCCTCCCTTAATGAAAACTGTTTCACCGCGGCGGGCTGCTCGGAGCACCGGAGACAATCTGTTTGACAACCGGGGCTTAATATGGAGAGGTTGAGCAAAGGGACACCATAGTAATTGGCTGGCATTTTGGATGTTCATTTATAGTCCTTCGTCGCTATTCATGCACAGAGAAAAATGTTCTGATGTTCTGTGAGTGTGTGTGGGAACAGAGTAGGTGTGTGGTATTCATATTCATCCAGTGAAAACAGCAGCGGCCTATCACAGACTGAAACATAAGCACATACACAAACATAAACCACCCACACACACACTCACACACACACTGTTAAGTCAGAGCCGCACCATTATACCTGTATAACCACACAGTCTGCAATGTGATACTCTGTCAGAGAAATGTGATGCAAACACAAATACACTCGTGTAGGGAAATGTAACCTTTAAACATGCATCAAAAGGTCACCTCAATCTTTATGTGAGCTGCTGCAGGTTAGTTTGTGAAATACAGAAGAAGAGAGAGACTAAAGAAACGCTCTGTGTGTTTGAATAAAATGTTTATATCCTCAATAACTGCAAGTGTTTGAAAGTTTGAGCCAATTGTTGTTGTAGTTTAGTTTCTTGGCAGTTTTAGAATTGATGATTTAAGAGCTGTGTCTACTGACTTGCTCACTCACAAATGTTGCTGAGTAATGGAAATCAAAGGGGTGGGACCTCTGATAGCTGAGCTTTGTTGGGAACAGCAGAAAAACTCTAAATCCATAATCAGGTGGTTTTCTAGCCAACAAGTGAGCAAACTGGAACAGTTGTACAACATTAAACGAGTGTTATTAAAACTTTTCTGTCCTCCTGTGAGCTCTTGCTTGTGCATTTAATCCTCAATCTGAAGGCCCGGTCTCTCACTGGCCATCCAAACTGTGCTCTTGCATGTTTCAAATCTGGAATCAAGCTTGATTGGCCGGTGTGTGGGCAGGTGTGCCATGTTCAGGGGAGTCTCACAATTTTAGGACATTTTCAAAATTAGGGCTTGTGTTCCTGTATTGCCCTTCAATTCAAGCCCTATTCACACACAAGATGTTTTGGAAGCACTGGAAAGTAATTCAATGAATGAATAAGGAAATGAGTAACTTTTGATCAAAGCATTAAAATCATCACAAGAAATCATTACAATTTTCCATTTACTATCATTACAAGAAAATATGCTGATCGAAAAAGCTGAAAGCTGAAAAAGCAGCTGAAATGGAGCTTACAGGTACTTAATGCTTGTTTTCATTTCCATAAATCAGACAAACAAAACCAGATTTTGGAAAATTAATTCTCAATAATTAATTCTCATTAATTCTTGGCACACTTTGGGCATGGTACAGTTCAAGCATGAATACAAGCATAAGTACAGCATGTGGACGCAATAAGGACATGATATCTAATCCATGACATGTATCCACTGCGACCACCCCTCTTGACAATCATTCTGACCAATGACAGAGTTAGTTGTTAGGGTGCAGTCACACTGGCCAATCAAACTGTGCTGTACTCAAGCATGATTCACCCCCCACAGCGCCGCTCTCCTGCAGGACAGCACGGCCGGTGGTCATACTACTTCAACATGAACCAGACTTAAGCACAGATGCCAGCACACGCACGGCCGCCGACCTCACTATGAGGCGTCTGTTTACAAGACACGGTCTCATCAAGGTCAGAAGATTAGAGAACATGGAGAAGATTGTCACAACTTAACTCGGTCATATGTCATGGATTATGCATTATGTATGTGCCCACGCGTGCATGCTTGTGCACAAAGTGAGCCACGCCGAAGCACACCTCTCCTAACCGTGCTTAAGCCAGGGAAGTGGGCCGTGCTTAAGCACAGTTTACTTGCAGTCACACTGACCAACAAGCTGGACTTGGGGGCTGAAGTGCGCTCAAGCACGGCACAGTTGGCCAGTGTGACTGCGCTCTTAGAAGGCTGTGTTGGTCCAAAACGACTCAACAGAAGCTGAAAAGTAGGTCAAATTGTTGCCATATTCTCTGTGTTCTACATTGTGCTGACTCTGATGAGGCTGTGATTTTGAGGGGCCTTAAGTGGTGTAACCATGGCCTGTATAGTCCAGCAGGAGAATGTGGGGGGCCAATCATGCTTGAGTACAGCATGGTATGGATGGCCAGTGTGACTGCACCTCTGGAGCCCATCACCTGTTTGTGGTCTGATGAGGCTATATGGATGCTAACTGTTCATTTTTTTTTTACTTCTTTCCAATTCTCTCCTGCAACATGAGTAATTTTAATTTCTTCATCTGTTTCAGGAAGAAACAGAATTTTTAATTTGGGGCTTTTTCATACCTTTATTGGAATGGAGCTGCAGGTTGGATTCATAAGGCTGCTTGCTCAAGGGAGGTACTGGGTGTTCAGTCTGCAAAAATAACAACATATTGAGAAAAATGTAACGTAAGTAGGATGAAACATGCTTGTTGAACTGTGGTGAAGTCAAACACTCCATCAGATTCGGTAAACCAAACTGTTTTTTAACACAGCGTCGAGCACATTTGTTCCTGATGTAAAACTTTTAAATTGAAGGGCTTGTGAGCTGATATGGAGAAATATATCTGTTCACAGGAAAAAAAAAAAAAAGAAATAAACTTAGTTGGTGTTTAGAGCCTTCTTTTGCTCTCAACACCAAGTAAGTTTATCAGGCATCACTATTCAAACCACAAACACACAGATTCTTCTAGAGATTTGTTTTTAATATTTAATGTGTTAGCAGAGATTTCTGTATCAATGATGATGCCATATGATGAACCACCACCATGTAATGTGAGCTCAGCAGGTCAACCAGGTTTCTTCTTTGGGAGAAAATGAATCTGCTGAGCTGCTTCAGTCTTATTTTACATAGAGAGTGTTGGGTTTTCAAGACAAAAAAGAAAGGTTTCCATTTACCTTCAAATATGGACCAATGTCTCAAATCCTGTACAAACAGAACAGAAACGTTCACCCATAAAACTCTAATGGTAATGAGACATTTTTAAACATACTGGGTGGTTTAAACTAAAACCTAACCTCCTGTTCCATTGTCATTGAGCTAGAAATTTGGCAACCTTTTCAGGTCAGGGGTAGAAAAAGTCTCACAGGCCTATCTGATTCTCATCTTCTAACTGCATCACCTGATAAATATCATCATCCTGTCACTGCTGAACACCTCAGCTCACACGTACTGTTTCACCACAGGCTGGTTTCGACTGTGAAAGAAGATGCCTCCAAAAATAACGCCCTGACAGCCTGAGTTTGACGTCTTTGCAGAGCGCACAAATGCTGTTCCAGCCACAAGGACAAATGAACAGTAAAATGCAACAGGCGCTCCAATAAATACAGTATAAATTTACACTGGGCTTGACGGAGGATGGCTGTCTCCTCCTGACAGTCACAAGAGGAGGGAGAAGACGGGGGCAGGCCTGTCTGCAGCACCAAGGCTCTGTGTGTGCATGTGTGTGTGTGTGTGTGTGCATGTATGTGTTAGGATAACTTCACTCAAACACACACACACACACACATATGCACACACACACGTCCAGCTAGCCAAAACAAGTATATATCTTGGCCTGCCGTGGAGACAGGCAGCATTACGTTCATCCACAGGTCAGAAGCTCTCAGCCCCGTGGCCGCCCACCCCTGAGGAATCATGGGAGTCAGGGAGTTTGTTTGTTTGTGTAACTCTAAGCATCAGAAGGGGATTCTTCATCCCTGTTGTCCTAAACCCTCCCTGAAGGTTATTATCTAATTTTGATTTTGGACTCATAAAGTGAAGAAAAATAGTGGAAGGAAAATAAATGGGACTTTTGTTCTCTCTCACTCTCTCTCTCTCTCTCTCTTGCAGGTTCCCTTCGCTGATTTCTCGAATAAAATCAGTTTATTTGTCATGGAGTCCAGCTCAGCCTTTAAAAACACATATTTAAAGTCTCGTCAGGCTTTGGGGAGCTTTGCAAATATAGTGAAAATAACCCTGATCATGTTATTAGAGTTATCTCAAGTGGGGGTTTCACCTCTGACAGATGCAGAGAATAAGAACAGTGACTACATTTGGTTGTTTTACAAAGGGTTTAAATGTATTTACATTTTCTCCTTCTGGGTTGAGAGATAGAAATATGAGATCTGTCATAAAAGCATCTTCAAAGCCCCCGTAAGAGCAGTTCGACCATCCTGTCCTGTACATACTCAACTATAGTTCCCTGATGAAAAACCTCCTGCTGCTGTCTTTGATTCAGTCAAATGTATCACTCACTGAGAGCAATATGTTAAAAGGCTGGCTCTGTTCCCTGCTGTAAATCACCTCATCTGACACTGACCTCAGGGTGGTGTTGAAGAAATACTAAATAAGTATACTTATGCATAGTAGTGCATAAAAAAACTGCCATCTTTCAGGCTCATAGCTGGGTTTGCTTTGTTACCTCAAGAATAGAGATCAATGTTAAAGGATCTATGAGGATGTTCTGGAGACTCTGTTTCCCATGAGCACTGTCACCCACTGTTGTCAAGATGTGCCTCTTACTAAGGGGGGAATTTTTTGTGATTAGCATTTCTTTTAACTCTTCTTTTCTTTGTTAAAAACAACTTTTCCCAGGATGCAAAGTGACAAGGTAAGTTATTTATCATTGAAAGGTGTCACCAATCAAACTGTAAACTCAGATTGTAGTTAAGTGTCCAGAGGTTGTGAAGACTATCTGTTTAGTGTTAGTCACAGCCTGGTGCTCTGAGACATGTCTGTAACGTGTTATGGTAGTAACTCCTGGTTATGACCTACCAGTGCTCATCTACCAACTCCAACCTCACTAAGCAGAACTTTATTTGGTTCAGTTCTTCGAAAAGTTCAAATAAATATTAACTAAGTTGTCGGCTCATCTTTAAACAGTAATTGAAAAAAGTAACAAAAGTGAAAAAATGAAAACTAACCTGAATTCAGTGACTGAATGAAGGCTATTTTACAAAAACAGTAAATGTCTTTGAAAAACTAAAAGCGCAGCTTTTTCTAACTTCTTTGTCTGATGTACTGAAGCATAAAATTATACTTTGAAATCCAGTGGAAGTGGCCTTTTATTTTAAAGTGCAAGTACTTTTCCTGAAGGTTGAAATCCTCATATTGGCTTCAGATTTACTGTGCACCGTCTGCTCTGACTGCTTGTGAAGTACAAGGTGAAAAATCCCCTCCAAAGTTTTTTGTGTCTCCTTTTTGGTGGAGATTTTTCCAACGTATTCACATAAATTGAACATTTAGTTTTGCATGTGGTAGAATGGACCTTATTTACTTACAATTATAACTCTCTGTTATGGAGAAAAAAGCAGATTTTTTCTCCCACCAAGGTTACTATCAGAGGTACATATATTGATATTTTATCATGGACAAGTATTTTTCAAAGTTAAGCCAGGTTTGTTTCATTTTTTAATGGCAGAAAAATGCTATACATGTTTATAGAACACATAATTTTACAAAAATGGTCATAGAAAATTTAATTTGCAAATTGAACAGTATGGGACTATCCAATTTTCAAGTAATTCCATGAGAGAAAACCAAAGTTGTGGCGACATAATCCAACGACAACAGGAGATCGGAGATCTGTACCGACAAGCCCCCTTTTTTTCAGACAAAAGGCTTGACTCAGCTTCATAAATCTCTCATGGTAACCGTAAAAAAGTCCCTTCATCGTCGAGGAGGAGTCCTTAAATGATCAATGTCTGCTCTGTCCTCTTCACCTTTTCCTCAAACTAAGATGTTTGGGGTGCGGTTTACTCCAGCAAGTGTGTCAGCTCCTTCCTGCTTTGACGAAAAACCATAGAAGAAGAAGGAAATGAGTGGAGAATACTCTGACTGGTTGGAGGAAAAGGGAGAGATTGACATCTCATGCTCCAAACATTGCATTGTTGGCTTTCAGGCTCTGACAGCATGTATTCAACTACTGTTGAATACTTGAGCTGATATTTGTTTCTGGAGTTTCCCCGAGGGGCCGACATGACCTCGAGAGAGGAGACATGAGAAAATTCTTAGACTTGCAACACGATCTGTTTATTTGCTGTGAGACAGTTTGTTAATCAGAAATTGTCTTTGCTTCCTAACTCTGCTCCTCTCACCGTGTTTCTGTGCAGTGTGGCTTCACTTCTCCGCTGAAATTGATCTTTTCTCCTCTGCTCAGTATCAGTTGCAGTGTAGGCTCCACCTGAGCACTTTTAAAGTGTGTTTATCTGTGTGTGTGTGTGTGTGTGTTCCTCTCTGGATAACTGCCGTGCTTGCAGCTGAGCAGAGTGCCATGGTGTAGATAGTGCTGTGTGGGGGTTGCTGGTCTGTGGAGAAGGGGAGGAGGAGGAGGACCTCACATTTAGCTGTCGTCTCTTGGGACAGATTAAGCAGTTTAGTCTTTGCTGTGTCTCTCTCTATCACTGCCACAGCCTCCTGCTTCTCCTCTCCGTTTGGAGCAGGGCTGAGTGTACCTTTCCGTCGTCCCCCTCTTGCACTTTCTGTTCCTCTCCTCGACTCTCATTTCCTTTATTACCCCCTTTCTTTCTCTCTTTCCATCTATCCTGCCTGTTTCAGACACTCTGCGTTTTTTCCTTCCAGGCTGTTCCTATTTTACACCCTCTTGCTTTACTCTTGTTTCCTTGCTCACCCATCCGACCTTTCAGACGTACAGCTGATTCTGAGGTCTAACAGTCCAGATGGCGCAGATCTAGCAGAGGTATGGGACAGTGCCGCCCCCTCCCCTCCTCATCTGTCCCCCTCACCCCGATAGGCTGCTCAGGCCTGGCCGTCCCACTGAGCTGATCCCCTGGTCCTGCGTGGAGCACCATGGAGCTCAACCACCACTCACATTAATCTCCTAAACGATCCTGGACCTAAGAGGATCAATACTCATTTTCAGGGAGCAGCATGATCCCTTAATGTAGTGGAGGATGGCTGCTTATCCTTCACTCTCTCCCCCCTGCCTCGCCTCAGTTTCATCTCCCCATAGGAAGAGCAGGAGCCTTTGATTGTACTTCATGGCCCACTTTAGTTAAGACAATCTCTGTTTTATTGCTGATGTCATTACTCAGGTCGATTGCACCTGAGTTTGCAGCACCTTCCTGATAGAATCCATTCCTATCTTAATTTGGCACGGTGTTATTTTTAGTGTGAGAGGGTTTCTTTTATTAGATCAGATCAATTTCATGACTTTTCTGACCTGACTTCATCCAAATCACAAAGGAGTCATTGGGACGCCTGTGTGTCTTTAATGACCAAAGCATCTGTTAAAATCAGCTGCTTTAAGGAGCTAATATCATCTCATAGTGCAGTATCCAATTTTACCTGTCA
Source organism: Thalassoma bifasciatum (assembly GCA_008086565.1). NCBI lineage: Eukaryota > Metazoa > Chordata > Actinopteri > Labriformes > Labridae > Thalassoma > Thalassoma bifasciatum. Next base: position 136,443 of record RPOG01000640.1, read on the forward strand.
TAATTTTTTTTTTTTGTTACCCGTCAGGTGGATGTAAAAATTTTTGCAATGTCTTTATGATTGTTTTGAATCATATACACTGATGAAAATTACCAAGATGTCAGTTTTTAACAGTGTTGTTTTGCAGTTAAATGTAATCAAAAGCCCCTGTGATATCACAAATAATACCCATCAAAATTACTGTGACACTAGACTTCACAGTATTTAACGGCTGTTTCACGATAAAATACTGAAATAATTCAACATACAGGCCGTGAAGACAGCTTGTGTCAACCGTGTGATACACCCATGTACAGCCGGCAATCATGTCCACTGTGTGCCCTCCTCATTCGTGATAACATGACAGCTATAAAACTACAGTCTTAAAGTGTGAGCAAATAAAAGATTAGTGTAATATCACTTATATTGCAGTTATAAAACTACAGTATAAAGTTATTTCATTAAAAATTCCTGTAACATTACAGCTGTGGATATACAAGAAGTTACTGCGAGAATATTAAGCCGTAAATAACCGTGAAGATGACCGTGAAAGTCATGCAAAATTCATCCAGTAGTTTGCTGTGTTTTTACGCTCAAAAATTTAACAGTGTAGTTTAAGATAAACTTTATGAAGCAAGAGAAATTCAGCTCTGCATGCAGCCCTATAAGTCCCACTGAAGACAAGTTGACTTTTCAATCAGTGTGTTCACCAATTCATTGCTTTTTGCACCATTTCATTGTTCATTCATTTCATTGAGGATAACTCTTTACTTGGTTAATGAGTAGAGTTGCAAAATTCCAGGAATTTTTAAGTTGGAAACTTTCCATGGGAAGTTTTGAAAATGTATTTTAACTGTATTTACCAGGTAATACACATAGATAAATATAAACATTTTGATTTGTTATAAAAAGACATGCATGCAAACATGTCTAATTCCATATTTTTAAATGAGGTTATAAATGAATTCAGGGAATTTTCCCAAACCGAGTCTAAGTGTCATGAACAGAGGCATAAATATTTATCATAAGCAAATATGCCTGATACAACATTTATAAATGACATTTATCTGTTTTTAAAACCATAAAACTTCAGTGGTGTCATTCACAGAATAGAAACAAACAAAATATGAATGTTGAACAATAGAAGAAGATTAAAGTATTTACAATATTCCTATTATTCACTTTGTACCCAAATAAAGTCTCACTTTATTTGCTGTGATTAAACATGTTTGAATGGTGGTCAGTTAACCTGGTGTGTGGAAGAAATCCTGAGAAAAGCTGGTGATTCTGCAATTGATTGTAATGTGGAATTAAAGGATAAGAGACTGGGAAGGAAGCGAAACAAAAACCAGCAGACTTGGCAACAGAAGTAAATGTGAAGCATAACATTAGTTTGGTGTCAAAAACAGAGGAGCAGTATGTTGAATTGTAAAATGAGGAGAGGAGTTAAACACAAACAGATACCACACTGGATGTATCTGAAAGCTAAGCAGCGAACAACATTTAGCGTTTAGTATCCACCAGATTTGGGATTTGAAATTTCTAGTTTGAGTGAGTGGACTCTAATCTTTTATTGGGTCTTAAAAAACATCAAGAATGGGCTCTATTGTCCTTGAGACTAAAACATGAGGTAATAGCTCTGCTCACAGCCTCCCCTGACGTCCTGTGACTGCTGTCAGACAACACAAACAAAATCATTAAATCAAAATGACTTTACACAGTGTTCCTACCAGTCTTGATGAATTTTGTTATTTTATCTTCCTGTAACAACACAGAGAAACCAATGAGAGTTGTTCAGAGTGTTAAGTTTCTCTTACACTTTTCCTGCTTTATGGTGTCAATAAAAGAGCAAACAAAAACACAAGCACAGGTATTCAGCTGAGAAAATTAAAGCCTGCTGAGGATGTGAGGTAAGCATTTAGATCGTTTTACTTTAAGACCTGACACATACGCAGCTCTGTCTTTCTCTTCTGTGGGTGTATGAGTTTGCTGGGGTACAAATGCCGATCAGATCGCCAGAGAAAACAAATCACTTCGTTTTACTTTATTCCCCTGAAAAACACCAGAGAAATCTTCAGGCCATTCTGCATTACTAGTGGTCTTAAAATTGTTTTTCTTTGTTTTCCACAGACGCTGAAAAATGACTTCATGCTAATAGCGGCATGATCCAAGGAAAATGGGAATAGATTGGAGTTTCCATTGGATAGCAGGCTTCCTATTTTTCCAGGCTGGGTGAGCAGGGAACAGGGCTGCACGGTCAGTCTAGCGTCTCGTCGTTGATCTCTGCTGATGTTGACTGTTTCTGGGCCTTTCTCATCATGAGCAATAGAGGGTCCAGTCATCCTGCCCTCACCCTCAGACGCAGACAGGCTGTCTGTTGGAGGAAGAGGCCACCTGGAGCAAGTTTGGAGGTGTTGTTTGTGCTACAGCTTTTACTCTGTGTCTCAGCAGCCTGCCCCGAGAGCTGAACCGATCTGCTGCTACTGAATTATTCAGGACGCAGATCTGCCATCCGATGTATACAAGCTGTCACATGTAGCTGAATGATAAGCTGATTGCAGTTAGTGTTTGTCATGTATATGTATGACATAAAATCCTGCATGGAGTTGTTTTATTTAATGCTCCCATTGTCGTGCAAGAGGACAACCGTAAATCCCTTTCAGTGATTACGAACCATCTCAGTAGACGCTCAAATCATGACACACTTGAAGTAAAACTGGGTTACACTCCACATGTCACACACATACCAGACGTCCACGCACCAGAAACCCTCCAGTGATGTGCTTTAAGGACAGCCCAAGCCCTGCAGCAACTGGTGCTTCCTCTGACCCATAATTACATGTCATGAGACTTCAAGCATCATCTCAGTCTGTGCTAAACTTCATTTCTCCTTTCACTGCAGGTCTCAAAGGGAATTCACCTCAACCATGTGATCCTGGACTCTTCTTTTCTCTTCACACAGAGCCTAGTGTGGTAAGCGTCGAGTGTGTCCGTTTGTGTGTGTGTGTGTGTGTGTGTGTGGAGGTTTGTTTGTGTCCTCTTCCTCGTTGCTGCAGTGAGCTCAGCTCAAGAGAACAGCAGCGTCTTTCTTTAGGTGGAGGATTGAATCTGTGATGACAGTCTTATGACCTCTTCTTCTCTCTTACACACTGATACACACATGCTCAGACTGCTGGGCCGATGTCTTTTTGTACTACTGACACACACAGATATGAACGACGTGGACAAAGTCCAGGTCGGTGGGTCAAATCGTATAACTCAGCTTTTTCATCGTAACAGGAAACTTCAAGTAAAAAGCTGTTGGATTAAAGGGACAGTGAGGACTTTCTTATCTTGTAAAAGTCTCATATCTCAATATATGCCTGATCATATTTCCTAATTTAAACTTTGATAACCATCACCAAAACGGGTTATTTCTAAATGCTTATTCTTAATTTCCCAATTGGATTGGACTGGGCTGGATTGATTTTTGGCAAGTTGAAGTATCTAAAACATCAGCACGCTGGCTGACAAAGTTTTGCAGTGAGAAGAGGAATCTATGTTTTTCTGTGCTAAAAACGATTTCTGTCATTTGTTTAGTAGACAAAGTGGACACTGGGGCTGGAGTCTTACAGAAAAGGGACAGAAAAGCAGAAGAAAGCTAAAAGGGAGAATGATGGAGCACGTGCTAAAAGACAAGCTAAAGGCTGAAAACACAAGCTTAAGGCTAAAATCCAGGCTAGAGGCTCAAACACAGGCTAAAGGCTAAAAAAGAGGCTAGAGGCTCAAACACAGGCTAAAGGCTAAAACACAAGCTAAAACAGAGTGAATGGCTAAAAAATGAGTCAAAGGCTAAAACACCGGCTAAAACAGGAGCTGAAGGCTAAAATAGGAGCTAAACTGTTTGTGATACTGTTCATTCCAACCCACATGCAGCAGTTAAACTGCAGTGATCTGTAAAAACCTGAGAATCTATCAGTAATATGCAGATCCAGGTTACATTTCCTCTGCTTGGTGAGGTTGGAGCTAGTAGATGAGCACTGGTAGGACATAACCAGCAACCGCTAATTTACACAGGGCTGATATGTCTCAGAGCACCAGGCTGTGAGTAGCATTAAATGTAGCTGTCTACTAAACAATGGTACAAACATACAAAGTTTGCTCATTGTCACATTTTAAACAACAGCGCTACACAACTGTTGCTAATTACCTTGTTGTGTTGTATCCAGTAAAAAGTTGTCTTGAATAAGCGAAAGTGATGTTAAAAAGATCAGATCTGCATTCACTTCCACTTTCAATACAAATATATCACCCTAGTCCTCCTGTGACTGAGTCGCTGCAATCCACCTCATAGAGATTCTCCTCACAGCCAGAGGAGTGTCTCACTTTTTGATTTTCTGGGTTCACCATCATCACACTCAATTTGAACTTTTGAGAACATCAGATTCTTCGTCTCCCTTTTTTCCCCTTGTATATAAATAAAAACTGTGTCGGAGATCTTGATCAATATTTAATGTGCTCTGATTATAAAACAAAAGATGAAACCATCAATAAGTTATAAGAGTAAGAAAACAGCCCAATATATTATCAATTATCCACATTTTTGGAGAAAATAAATTGATAGATAATAATAAACCCGTGTTATTTACAAACTGCGTGATGTTTTGAATCAGCTCCACCTGCACCTCTCACCTTCAGCTCCACCATGTCAGAGAGCAGAGCTGTATCTGAGCTTCATGGCGCATAAAGCAGAAGGTTGGGCAGGTACAGTGAGCATGCAGTCATCCTCTCACTTCCAGTATTACTATGAATGGTCCTGGCAGCGTGGGTCGGGGAGGTGCGGGAAGGTGATGTCGTAAAGCTGTGTGTCGTAAACCAGGTGCGGAGAAGGGGAGGTGAAGTGGAGGGAGGGAGAAGGAGGGGGGAGAGGGGGTGAGAGAGGAGGTGACTCTCCGGCAGCATTTAGACACAACGAAAGGATCATGGCGGATGGCCCCAGGTGTAAGCGCAGAAAGCAGGCGAACCCGAGGAGGAACAACGGTGAGTAAAAGTGCCTCGGACGCGGAGCTTTGCTTGTTGTTGACCGCTCTGGAGGCTGCTGAGTCTCCCGGTCATTCTACCTAAAAGTTTGGTCAGGTTTTGTGTGATTGAAAGTGCTGGGAAGTAGCAAGTGAGCGCTGTATTACAGCCCTATGTGGTGTACCGTTATACCTGGGTCGCGTCTCTCCCTCCGCCTAGCGGTCCGCTGCACCGGAGACCGTTATACGCACCTCACCCTGGAATAAGCCGAGCAGCTTTTGTCTCCACTTTCCATCTCTGTATTCATTTTAACACACTTTAAACCTCTTCTCACACCCTCCATTCATTGATTTACTTTCATTCTTTCGAGTTTTTGAGCCCACCACTGAATGAACTCGGACCTGTTTCTGGGGGAAACACGCTACCTGATTGTTAATGCGGAGCTCGTCGGAGTCGTTATTTTTAACAGTTTGTGTTGCAATAAGGTTTGATACAGCTGTGTTTCCCCCCATAAAAGTCCTGGAGAAAGCTGTTTGTTTTTGTAAAACAGGGAACAAACAGTTTGGTTTGTTCTTTCTTCTTTCGCTCACTCGGAGCAGGTAGCGACAGGACACTGTTGCTGCACCGCACGAGGTGAAATAACGCGATTTTACCCACTCAAATACGCCTGTCAAGTTATTTTAATGAGATTGATTAATCACTGATGCTATTCTAATGCTAGGTTTTAATAAAGATGACAAAAGGTGAGGTTTTCTCCGTGGAGCACGTTTTCAACACTTCTCTTTCTTCACTCTCAAACTTCATTTCAGCCTCCTATTTGTGCGCTTTTCATAACGCGCGTAATAAATGTTTGAACACTGGTGTTGAAGTGAAAGCAGAAAGCTGAGTTGTTCCATGGATGGGGTAACAGAGGTTCCGGGGAACGAGGAATATCTCACGCGCTGTTTGTGTGAGCAGAGCGAGCGCAGCCCATATAAGGACAGCGGATCCTCTCCAGTCGCGCGCTGGGAATCCTGATTCTTGCAGGAACCGAGGTCTAGAGCGAAGCTTCTAACACAAATCCTCTTTTTGCTGCTGTTGATAACTTTAATAATTATAATAATTAATACAGCCTGTAGACAAATGAGACAAGTGGACTGTGTTCTGTGTGGATTTCATTTGCGTGTCGAAGCTGAGCGGGTTTTACGCACGTTAGTGTGCTGCATGTGGGGAGATCGTTGTTTCGGTTACAGAGCAGCTCTTACAGCTCGCTTGGAGGATTCTCTATCCCTGTTTCTTTCTCGTGATTTCAGTTTTTGTTCTGTTATTGTGAGGTAAATGTAAATGACTTTATGGAGTTGGAGTCCGCTGTGCGTATTCGCGTCTATGCGTAAAGCGACTTTTATTCTGAATCATTTTATTGTGAAAGGAAGCTTTTTCTGTCGCGGGTGTGACAACATGTGTTGTCTATCAAGCGGGCTTGTAATGCTCATATGTTGTGCCACCCAGTGTACTTTAAAGGAACTGGGGAATTTCTGTGTTATGTTGTTAAACAAACCAACATTTCTAGTTGAAGTCGCGTTCCAAGAAGAGCGGAGCTAGAACAGTCTTGTGTAGGAGGAAATTCAAGAGTTTTTTTTCCTTGTGTGTGAGATTTATCTGTTGTTAACCGATAAGTGACATGGACTGGCACATGTATCGATGTTGTTCGCTGTCACATCAGTTTTAACTGGATGTGTTCAAGTGTTTCCTCCCTGAGCGCGCCTGTGTGCGTATGTGTGTATGTGTGTGTGTTGTGGACACACCTTAGATAACGGTCCTGTACTGTCAAGGTGTGGATATCTCTCAGCCCTCACTGAGAGAGGAGTCTTATTCACTCTGAGGAGACTCCAGGATGTTATTTGTAGCTGTGTTTTTCTTTCATTTTAACTTTTAACATGGGTTTGTTAAACATTTCTCACTGCTAACACCAACCTATTGATATTTTAAGTGACATCCCTAAGGAAACAGATGTCTGACTCATTTGCATTCGCTTCAAAGAGCCACCTCACTTCCCACCACCTTCTGACAAAGCAGCTGATCTGTCATGTAAATCAACATCTCTGAAGGAAACTCCACATGTGAAGTGACTTCATATGCTGCTGCATGTTGTCGTAACCTTGGTTTTACAGCTTTGGGGCAAGTTTTATTTAAGTTGTTGCTGTGAGGGAACTCTGGCTCACTTCTCTAGAGTAAAAAAATAAATTCATTAGTCATTTTGCTGAGGCTTTTATGATTAATCACCAGCTTGTTGTGGTCAGCGCCTGTGCCAGGTTTCTGGCTGTAACAGGGAGAGCTGAGATCAAGGTGAGCTCCATACCCCGCTGTAAACAGAGAGGTGTTAACAGCCTGCAGGACGACAGGTGTTTGCAATCGGTGGGATTCTGCAGCTTCCTTTGTCGCTTCTCCCCAGTCAGCTCCCCTCAGGAATAGCAGCCGTTCCCTGCAACGGTAATTTAACACAGCAATTTGGGAATAGAGGAATGCGCCCGGTGTTAACATTCTTTGTAAAAATAAACAGGGCTGTGCTGGGACGACTTTGTACCCCACGCTCAGGAGCTCAGAGCTAATGTTTGCAGAGACAACTTGAAACACATACAGGTAGTTAGGATTTCTATTTATTTGATGATATCACAAGAGTAATTTGTCTAATCCTGTAATGCGTCCCCCTCTCTCTCCCTCTCTCTCTCTCCGTGGCATGCTCACACACTTGCACCTTGATGATTCATCCATCACATAAGGAAAATAAGGCTGTGGGTTCACCACTTGGCAGCACTTCATGTAATGTTGAAGAGTATGTTTATTGGCCTGGTAAAACTATACTTAAACTATCCTTAGTGCCCCGTACTCTCTCACCCTGTCCAGAAACTGTACACCGCAAGCTGGAAATATGCAGAAGAATGATAAAAAGCTCCAAAATGAAAGTGTTTTTTGAGGGTTGGGGTTACACGTATGAGAAGGTGAGGATTGTTTCTGCAGCTCCACCTGTCACTTCAGTGTTTAAAGACATCTGTTTACATTTAAAAGGTCCTCCCCTGTTGTCTGAGGAGTGTAGCGGAGGAGGAAATTTTTCATTTATCTCCCGGCTTTTCACCAACTTCCCCAGCAGCTTGATTTGAAAGTGCCAAGTAAGAAGAAAATCCCCCCGCCCTCTCTGTCCTCCCCTCTCTCTCTCTCTCTCTCTCTCTCTCTCTCTCTCTCTTTCTCAGCTCTCACTCCTCCTTCCAGGGCTCGTCCTTTATTTCAGGGGGTTAAGACACAGTAGCTAGGGGTGCTGTTGATTGCCCCCTGACCTAGGCACCCATGCGTGCTCAGAGTATGACTTCACTTTCCCCCCCTGTGCCATTGTGAGGCTTCCAGCATGTCCAATTGTGTTTGTGTTTAAGTCTGTTCAATGAAAAGGGAAGAGAGAGAGAGAGAGAGAGAGAGAGGGAGAGGGGAGAGGAGGGGGCTGGAGCTGCAGCTTTTTCTCCGCTCCCTCCTTCTCTCCATCCTCTGACCCCTTAAACTGTGGGCTCCACGTCCCCTGTGGAGTTGCTGAAAGGGGGATGGAGGGAGCTGGTGAGAAGTGGTTGGGGTGACTAAAGAATTTTACAACAGGTGACCACTGAGGGACCGGTGCTGCAGGATGAAAGACAAGAATACATGATTGTTATTTCCTGTACATGTTTGGATTTTAGAGGAAAAATGATGTATGATAAAAACACAATATTTGTTTTTTGATAAGCAAATAAAAAAATGAGTCCATCTCAGCTGATGTGATCAGGGTGGGAAAAGTCCACTCTCATTGGACCATTCAGCAAAGTTAAACTTATGTGATGTACGACCACACTCCCACCTCTGTAAAGGCAGCTTAATGATTAGCTGCTCCTGCGGAGGCTGAGAGCATTAGCCTATAAAAAGGTGCTCTCCCTCCGTAAAGAAGGAGTTTTAAACCCAGAGTCAGTTTCAGTAACCCCCTTAACTGCGCTTGGATGTGCTTTATTGGGGTTTGTGTGGCTGAATGCCTAAATGAACCATTGTGTGTTCGGGCTTTAGTGAGAAAGCCCGAGGAGAAAGAGCCTAGTTACCTTTGCAGTTTGCCTGCTCTACCTCATACACTTTCAGTGGCAAAAGAAAAGGCCCATTCAGCGGCCCGGCATGGGGAGGGAGAGCCCTTTTCACACTCGGCTTGTGGGAAACTTCTCCTCCATACTGTGCATGCCATTTGCATATGACCCATTCTTTTCCCAAAGGTCCCTGCGAGGGAGGAATCCATGGAACGTTCGCAGAATTCATCAAATCCCTCTCTCACGCAGCCCTCAGGCCCTCGAGGGCCGTTCTGTAGCACCCTGTTTGACATTTTTGTCTTGAAATATAGCTTACATCTGCATCATGCTTGTCCCTCTTCACACTGACACTTCCGCATCCCTGAGGCCTTTTTGCTGCATGTTTTTGTTTAAAAGTCAGGATGAGGCCTCCATTTGGCACACACGCAGGTGTTTCTCCAAACACCCACCAACATGTGCTGTGAGGGCTCCATCTGCACGACGGGACAATGTGACGGGGGCCACACGCCTCTGAGGCACCCTGAGTGATGCAGACGCAGCCATCCACACATCACAAACACTCTGAAAGGACAGAAATATTGGGGATAGAGGTCAAACAAGGATGAGGCGATGGGAGCTTGTAGCAACGTGTCAGTTCAATAAGCAGAACAAAAACAGAGCATAATCCCCCCCCTCCCTGGAAAAACCGACAACAGCACCGTTTCCTGGATGTGACACAACAGTTCAAACAGCATCCTCACTGACATGCTGGTAATTATCAAGTGAGCTGTGCTGGTCTGCAGCTTCTCTGACAGGCCTGGCCACTGAAACCGATACTGACACAGAAAGTGGTGTAGGAGAGTGTTTGTATCAGTGCAGCGTAGGGAGGAGAGCTCACTTAAGTGTATCATGTATGCTAACAGGGCAGAAAACCCTCCTCTGTGCTCCTCTCCTCTGCTGACTCCACAGCACTGAGTCACCAGCAGACAGGTGTGTTTCTAACATGACTCCAATTTCACCATCCCTTTGACTTTGGCCTCTTTTATTTTCTGCTCCCTCTTGGTCTCCCTTCTTTCTGAACCCCTCCCCATGAGCGTGGGGGTCCGAGATAATATGCTCTACCCCTGTGTATACTTGAGGGAGAGATTACCTCTAAATTGCCATCCTGGTGGAAGTAAATATTGTGTACGGTGAGCGCAGCGCTGCCTGTTGATGTGTGTATTTAATCATGTATTGGGTGGTTGCTCCTCAGCTCCTCAGCTCCTCTGTGAGTCCCTTTGGGTTTGTCTGCAGACCCCTCCTTGTCCCCCACATCATCACCACTACCTCCTTCTCCCCCCTCCCTCCCTCCCTCCTGCCCGTCCACCCCCTCCCCTCCCCTCCTTGTGGTCCTCAGTGGAGCGGTTAATGAAAAAGACTGGACTGACACAATAGGCAGAAGGCGGGCCTGGTGAGGGCTTCTTACGCCAGCTTGTGTTTGTGCCAAAAACTCATCAGGGCAAACCTCTGCTGGAGCTTCACTTCAGACCACCTGACCGTGCGTCTTTTTAATCATCCTTCCTGTTGTCTTTTGGACGTCCAGTCGCTGTAAAACGTGTTTGACCTTATTATCATCCCACAGCGTCTCTGTCTACAGGGATGAAATTAGATGACATCAGAGGAGGAGTAATCCGCTGCCATGTTTTTGTGCTTTGAACGCAGCCTAGTGGGCTGGCTTTGTGCCAGCCTGTTATGATGACCATATTGATTTTCCTCTTCGTAGCACACACAACTGATAATGACCCTCCTGAGGGGGTACGCATTCATATTCACACACTGATTCTAGTTACACAGCCGGCTCGGGATGTGACTAACAAATCAAATGCCCTTCTGTCCCTGTAGTTAGCCAGTCTGGGCTAACCCTGTGACAACTGCAGCAAAAAAAAGCCTTAGTCACCCTGTTTGTTAGTCAGACAGAAGGCGGGCTGCTATGTTGAACGTCAACATAGATAAACATCCACACAGGATTAATGAGAGGAGAATGGGCAGCCTGAAAACAGAAGGGAGGGAGGCATGGAGCATCCACATCGCTCCATTTAACTCATGAGCGTTTTGTTGAGCTCCCCATGACCCCACTAGTGGGACATAAGTTAAGGAGGCAGCCAAGCTTTAACACTCTCAGCTGAAATAAAAACAGGTGAAATGTTTTATTAAGGCAATGGATCATGAAAAACTGAACCATCTTTACAGAAACAGAAAATAACACACTGATTTGTCCTTTTTTTACTTGAAGTGACTGTGAGGAGAATCCTATGAGGTGGACTGCAGCGGCTCCCTTTAGCTGCAGGACGCGTGCAAACTGTCCTTATGTATTTGTTTTGAAAGTGAAAATGAAAGTAGTAAGGCTGTTCTTTGTAATGCTACTTTGCTTTGTTTGAGACAACTTTTTACAGGATACAATGTGAGGTTATATATTTGGCAACAGTTACGAAGTGCTGTTTGAAACCTGACAACAAGCAAAATTTGTAAGTTTGTAGAGTAGTTTAGCAACTGGCTACTCACATACCAGTGCTCTGAGATGTATCGGTACCATGTAATGTAAGCGAATCCTGGTAATGTCCTACCAGTGCTCATCTACCAACTCCAACCTCACGAAGGAGAGCAAAAGTAATCTGACTCTTTGTTTTGTTGATAGACTCCCAGGTTTTAACTGCAGACTAACTGTTGCATTTGGATTAGAATGATCATTAGCATGAAGAGTTTAAGGCATGTTTTAGCCTTCAGCTCATTTTTAGCCTTTAGCCTGTGTTTTATCCACCAGCTCTTGGTTAGAAATAGCCTATTGTAGTGCTGATACTGAGACTTTTCAAGACCACTTAGATAGTCCTCACAGTCCCTTTAAGGTGATGGATGATGAAAAACTGAGCCATCTTTTCAGAAACAGAAATAACTAAGATTGATTTGTCCTTTAATGCCTCATGAACAAAATGACTTCACACAGTAATCCATCTCATCATCCCAGTAACTTATCTACTGTTTGTATTTGGCGTTTGCAGGGGGTTGGGAGCACGTTCTTGCTCTCGTGGTCTAACCTGAGAGTTTCGTCCATCCACCCACAATCACCTGTGCCACATTATCGACCGAGAGCAAAGTTCATTTGCACAGAGTTCATTTTTGTTCCAGCGCTTCTCTGTGACTCCGGGATTTGGAGTTTAGCCAGTGACCTTTGACCCATCCCATCCCACCTGTCCTGGCTCAGCCTTCCACCGCCAGTGCTCAGGTGTTTACAGTCAAAACATACCAGCCTCTGCAAGCACGTTCCATAAATACATGTGGTGTGTGTGGGTGTAATGTGTGTGTGTGTGTGCGTGTGTGTGTGTAACACTTTAGGTAGCGCTGTGAGGGGAGTAGATACCCTCGGATCGTACATCTGTCATCTTACTCATGCTGACAGGGCCCTCCCCTCTCTTGTTACAGTGGCGCCGGTGCCTTCGCCTGCAAGTCAATGAAGCATGGCCTTTAATTGATCACGTTTGGAGTTGTACGACACTATTAATTAGTGCTTGCTCATCACTTGTTTGTTTGTTTTCTTCTACAGTTCCCATCATAACACCACTCATTAGTTACATAATGTGTGCGCTGCATGCCTGTGCGCTTACAACATCCACACAGCTCCTCTCATTACAGCGTCATCAGGTACTCTCCCTCACCTTTCCCCCTGACCCCCAGTTTTTCTTTTTCTCACACTCTGTGGTTCCTTTTCTCCGTTTTTCTTACTCCATTCCTCTCTCTGGCAGCTGCCTTGGCTCTGATTCTCTAACACCAGCAGGTGCTGGAGGCATGCAGCAACTCAGCTATACAACACTCATAAATAACACCTGACAAAAGTATGAGCGAGCTGGAGCCAGAGCGAGGGAGGGAGATTGAAAGTTTCCTCTGGCAGGAGAACAGGGTGTGGCTCACGGTCAAATGCTGGCCTTCTCAAGAAGGACATGTTCAGAATAAAGAGAGTTATTATCAGAACAGGGGAGAAAACAGAACCAATGAGAGCCTTTTTTTTGCCTTTTCTTTAAAAGTTCAGCTTCTTCTCAACTCAAACTTTTCAATAAACCTCTTTCATGCAAATTTGTAGAAAATGGATCTTTTAATACAAGGACAGCACTAAGTGAGTGGTTAAGGAGGAATTCCGAGGAGGAAGAGAGCGTTATCTTTTCTGCAATTAGGATGTGAGAGCTGGGAACAATGTTAATTGTGCTCTAAAAGCAAATGACGAGGTCAGGAAAGAAATTATACACACACTTTTATAATCATGCTCGGTAATGAACCAGCACTTGGAATAAATGAACCCATAAATCATCCCTGATCAAGAATTATTAATGAACAGGGCTAAAAATCAAGTCTCTTTGTCATTTTATGCTTTTTAAATCCACTAAAGCAAGACACACATCCTGTCTCATCAGGAGCTATCGATCAGCTTCTCAGGGCGAAGGTTAGTTTGTCATTTTCTCCTGCCTGGCTGGAACAAAACCAGGAAGTGTGTGAGAGATTACGGCCCAGGATGCAACCTGAAAGCCCTTTATCTCTGTGAAAACAAGAGGCTTCCTGCGGTTCTGCTCCCATCCAGGCCACCTCCCCCCTCCTTCACCTTCCCGGCCCCTAGCACCTGTGGCAGCCTATTTAAGGCGACTCATCGGGGGCTTTGGAGACCTCAAACTGGGGGCAGAGAAAATGAAAGCCTGGAAAAAGAATCAATGCTATTGCTAAACTGTAGACCTGTCTGCTTCACACCACACAGAGGGCAGAGAAAAACAGCACCTCTTTTCAGACACACTAAAAAGATCTGGCTCTGTAAATGGAGGGTGAGCCAGCAAACAGAAAGGTTTTTTGTGTGGAGAGTACCTTGCTGTCCTGTTGAGACTGGGAAACTGGGCTGAAGAACAGTACTCCAAACAGTTCCTGGACTCAGTTTAACACAAAATACAGTCATGTCCTGTTCAGTGAATCAGCGTGACCCAGCACGGAAGTCCATCACATAGATTCAGAACATTTTGGTACCTCTACTTTTTAGCTTTAGTGAAAGAGATGCACAATAAATGTTTGATTCAACACCTTATGTCATCGTAAACCTAAAGAAATACAACCCTCTCCTTTGAATTGCCATGAAGTTCCACCTCTAGTCACATTATGTGTGGAACAAGCATTTGTCCATAGATTTGCATGGAATTGCAATGACCTCCAGCTCCTTCATGGTTTTAACAAGCTCATCTCCAGCCTTAACTCATACTTCTGCTGAGCAAACGGAGTCTGTTTGACACCCAGTACAATCTTTGCTCATCTGAGTCGCTGCCACAAGTATCAAAGTGCTTTGTCTTGTCTGAAGTCTTTCACAAAGTTCCAGCTCTAATCTGGTGATCTGATGAGCAAAAGTGATGGCACATACTCTCCTGCTGGTTACCTAATGTTGTGTTGTTAGCCTAAATCCCACTGCCAGTTTGATTCCCTGCCACAGTTGGCAAAGACAGTTCTTCTTAACAGAGGTCTGTCTGGAATTTCAATGACCCCTGTCCTCCACATGCTCCTAATATAACTATCCTCAACCTGGAGCTCTGCACCAAATCAGGGGTTGGGTCCTTTGAGGGACTTAGAGGGTCCAGCATTCATGGCCTGTGTGTGTAGACCACTCAGGTTGGTTGTGAAAGATTTCTTGTTTGCATCCTGAGCAGCTCCCTCCTTCACTTAATCACACAACAACATCCTTATGGCAACAGGTAGCTAGCTGGCGAATTACCCAATATTAACCCTATCGCCACCACCAAAGTTCCTGGCATATTTTGCCAGTCAAAATTTGTTGCAGCTATAAGGGGGCCTTTGCCTCTGTGCATGTTATGGCCATCATATGTACACAAATTGTTTCTACCTAAAAAGCCACTTGCACCCCCAGCAAGTGGTTTGCATGTTGGCAAAAACATTGTCAACTTTGGTCGCCTCAGCTGGCCACGCCCATTGAGTTACATTCCTTCATTTAATAACTTTTTATCGTTGATGCGTTTAGTATACACATATCCAATTTGAAGATGATCCAATAAAAACTGTGGGACTATTTTTTTCCAAATATGTACAAATCGCCAAAATCCGACTTTTGGCTGAAATTCCCAAATATCCTGTACACATCATTAGGGCCCCATGACTGAGAGGTATAGGCAAAGGCCCCTTTTGAAGCATTCATGCTTATTTTTCCGCCACTTCAACCGGATAAAGTTTCAGTTTCATTTTCTTTAGTTTATGTTATTGTCAAAGTGAACCTTGTCTTCATGATTGTGACTTTAGAAATCTATTGCGACAATCATAAAGTGCATTGAGCCAGATGAATAAATCTGAATTGATTATTTTACTGGAACTAAAAATATGTAACTGCATAAATTTGGGTTTGGAAATAAACTTAACCTGGTTTAGATTTTCTCCTTTTGCAGCAAATTTTAGAAATCAGACTGAAAGGTCTGCTTGAATCATTATACTGGTGTCATTTATGCATCCAAGGGTCAACTTTTACATTTACATAAATTGGCCCATATCATGGAGCTCTACTATCGCTTGTGTAAGGATCATTTCAAGCTTCAAAATGTTAGAAAAATGTGACACACTGTTGTGATGTAATCGATCTTGAAAGATGTGTCCCCTGGATTGGGACACAGCTTCAGTTTCCTACTTTAATTTGTGGCTCTACAACTCCTGTTTGTCACCACTTAAACCCCAAACCTCCTGGACCTGTAACAGCTTTGTGTTTGAGTTACTGTGACTACTAGCAAGCAAAGTTTGTCTCTTGACAAGTCTTACATCAAGCCTTATTGCAACATCACAAACACCAGAGTCCAGCTTTCATCCTGTAATGTGATAATTGAACAATAGGAAGTTGAATCTAGTTGGTTCTTTAAAGTGTCAGTCATGGAAAACACTCTCCTGTCCCTTTGAGTTGCTGCCACAGCTGGCATGGGTAGTTTGTCTTGACAGTAGTCTGTGTAGAATTTCAATCACCCCGTCCCCCTCCCTGGTCTTATTATGCCATTGCTGCTAACTGGCTCCTATTCACTGCAGTGTCCTGACTTCCCAGAGGGGCCTAGATAAACAAGGGCTATTCAGTCAGTGAAAGGCCCTCCCTCCTGCCAGTCTTGGTCTCTCCTTGTTTCAGTGCCAGGCTGCAGCGCGTCTCCCTCGCCACAGACGCCAGCAACGGCGGGCACGGTGCCATCGATTCTTCTGCACCACACAGCACACTTTTAGAGGGATTAAAGTTAGACATGGCTGTGATGACTGATAAATGACTGCTGCTAATGTAACATGTGATTGATGGCGAGGGAGGTAAAGAGAGAGGTGCCTACGTTTCCCTCTGCACGATTGTGAGTGTTTCTGTGTGAAAAGAGGGAGCAGTTATCTGTAGGTGTGGCGTGGTGTGTTGTAGGCCAAGCTGACTTCCTGTTGTTATAGTCCATCAGGGAGATCAGGGGTGGGGGATGCTCCCATGAGACTACCCCGTGAGAGTCACATGGTCTCACTGCAGTGCATTTAAAGGCCATGATTTTGTTTCTTCCTCTGTGTGTGTGTGTGGTTTGTGGGTACATTCCTGACCTCCTCTGAATTCTGCTCTGTGTGGACTGTCTCTGAGGTTCTTGCTCCACTTCTGATTTGGGATTTTCTGCCCTTCCCACCGTCCTTCTTTGTAATCTCAGAGGAGAAACCACACATCTCCCTGGGGTGCCTTCCTTCTTCTTTCTCAATCTCACCTCACCAGATGTTTTAAAAGCTGTGTTTGTTTACTTAGTGGAAGTCACTTTGAGTGATGCCCACCATAAAACTCTGCTTGCATGCTTGTGTGACATACCTTTGTATTGGAGGAAAGCTGATTAAAGAGAAAATCGTATGAAAGCCAGGTTAATTGCATCAGCAGTTGTCCGCAGCCTTTGCAGCTCGAATGATTGCAGACGACATTGCGTGGATCTGTGGCGACTGGAGACCATTGGTAAGCAGGAGAGGCAGTGTCCCTAAGGCTGTAATGGCCCTCCTGCCCTCCTACCTCCATCAGTCCCCGGCTCGCTGGCTAATTTAAAGCAGTGCCCTTCTAATCGAATGGCTGTCTGATAAATCTATTGAATCAGGACAGATGTCCGGCGGGGTGTGGCAGTGACACAGCGTCTAGACGAGCTGAGAGGTGAGCGGAGGACTCTGACGTGATTCAGATCTGAAGGAATCTCACCCTTGCACTTCGCTTTACTCTGCTGGTCTGTGGAGCTACATTTCAACCAGACTGTCCCACCTGAGCATCTGAGGGTCCAGAGGAATGAGAGGGCAGTCAGGATTATGATGGACACACCCCTTTAGAGATAACATCAGAGCTGATTGAAGCGTGCATTATAGTAACAAGGTAAAGGCTTACATTTGAGCCAGGCTTTATCTTCCTCTGTTGTCATAAAGGGACCCAAGCCCACGGCTGATTCCTGCCTAATAATGGTATTGCCCTACGACAGATAACATTGATGTAAAGCTGTTTATTGTTGATGATGAGTCTATTGAATGTGGACATGCTCTTTCCCTCGTCCTTGGGGAGCTTATCCCTCTGGCGGGGCTGGACATGTTTTTATTAAAACCCAGATTTAAATGGACCGGGCCCTCTGATCGACAAGCAGATTAACCAACTAATAAAACATACATCACGATATATAGAGAGGCCCCCCTGAGACTCAGGCTATTAATATACAAATATAGAGGATTACTGTCTGCTTGTCTCCATGGCCGTGGAGAGGGGATTAAGGTCCTGGTCCAGACAGATTGGATGTAATGTGTGTGTAAGACTCAGCGATGGCTGCTCTACAAAGCTCTGATGTATGTACAGACTGATCTCTGCCCTCTGCCTGAGACGTCATAACATCCTCCTGCTTTTGTGGATCAGGAGATTCAGGACTATTCATTACATTGGTGGACCAGTCTAGAAAGAATTAGATTATAAAGCTCATGAATCTTCTTTTTGATTTATCTTTCTGCTGAGTCACCAGAAACCCCACGGTTTTCTGATCTACAGTCAACTGTAACCTTTTTTTTTTTTTTTGCTTTTTGCTTGGTCAAACATGCAGGTGCAGAAGATCCAGTTTAATTGTCTCCTAGCTTTTATGTACTCATGTGACATTTTCTCTTTTCTCTGAGAACTTGGTATGAATGACTGCAAAGGGACGGTTCAATTTAGAAACTAGTTTGGCACCAGTATAGTTTGGCACTTGGGTAGCCTTGCATTGTAAAATGTGATTTTGCACATTTGTCACTCATGTATTATTTTATATCAATAAGACAAAAGATTACTTCAGTTGTTATGATACATAATTATTATTCATCGGCGTCATGTCAGCTACAAAATATGTTTCAGCTTGAAATTCTGTGTCCAAATAAATCAGTAATGCGTGTTGACCTGACAATCACTGTAGCCCCTCCCAGCTGTGTAGTACAGCTACAGCTTCAAAGTTTTGCTCAGAATGCCTTTGTGAGTTGTTACCTTACAGTTGCATCATGAGAGAGGAGGGAATGCCGTGGATATGAGATTCTGTTATACTCTGTTGTGCGACAGCAGACAAATAGACAGACAGATAGAGCAGCAAGGCACTGACCAATAGTCTGAGTTCTATGGCATAGACTAGCTAGATAAGCCCCAGGTTTACAAAACTGAAGAGTACAATTGAGAAGTAATTTAACTTCTAAAGAGGTTGAGTCAACAAACAAGGTTGACCAAAGCCATGTTATTCAATTAAGATAGCTTTAGCAAGTGTAAGAACAACATTTTTTTAAATTTTATTTTACATGACGAGAAATTGAAAGGCAGCTCTTTACATTATCATGTTTAAACAGCAAGTTACATTTAACAGTGTTGTTTGGGTGCAAGTAATAAAAGTATTAGATGGCAAATGTCTGAAATGTAAAAAGAAAAAAAAAGATGTTTAATGAATCTTTGTTGTTGATGTTGGATGATGTTGGATGAGCTATTAGCCCTGAAATCCTTCATCTTGAATATGAGGACAGTGGCAACTGAAGTAGATTGTTTTTGACCCAAACAAAGAAGAAATACAGGCAGATTTTCCCCAACACATGCGCACGCACACACAACCACACACACTGAAGAGGAAATCAAATTAACCTCTTAACTCACAATCAACAATTTCATAGTCTGCAGCATCTGTGACACTGAGAAATAAGTCCTCGTCTCTTTCAACCTCACAATGAGCCCAACTCTCTCTCAGCCTGACGCACCACTGAATTGATAAATTACCAGATAATGCACAAAAAAGCTCCTTCAGCAAATCAGACTTTTTTTGATTCACTGTTGTTTTGTTAATGATAATATGTCTTGACGGTAAGTCCTTAAGGATGTTCCTGTTAAGATCCACAGTGATGAAAAGCAGGGACGCTCAGGGGTCGTCGTCCAAAAGAATAATGAAGAAAACTCTAGAGATTTGTTGTAAGTCCTAACTTCCTCTCTCAGCATTAAACTGAAGCCTGAAGGGGAATCCTGATAAAGACAAAGTTAGATCTCGAGGAGAAGATGGATTCATGCTCTGACTCTCAAAGTCTCGGTGGGATACAAGTCGCTTAATGGACTCTGGCTATAATCTCCAAAAAGTAAAAACATGTGTAATATCCCATCCCACAGATGTCCTACAGATAGAGCCCGGTGTGTGTCCTTTACCTGTTTTAACATGCAGCCCACACAGAATCACACACACACACTCATACACACACGTACACACTCTGGGCTGTTTATCCCCAAGGGCGCCCAGCTAAAGGAGAGAGAGCCCCTTAATCATGTCCCTGTCTCACGTCCTCGTTATCAGCCACGATTAATGAGCTCTCCATTAATGAATAAAAAAAAAAAAAAAAAAACAGGAGGTGCCAACCCCTCCTGTTGGAGAGAGGTGAGGGGTGTGTGTGTGTGTGTGTGTGTGTGTGTGTGTGTGTGAGGGGGACTGATAGTAGATGCGCCCCAGGTGCAATGACATCACCCTCAAAGGTAGATATGATGACTGTCACAGCTTTCTTTTGTTGGGGATGACAGGGTGTGTGTTTATTTAAGTGATTTTGTATGCATCAGTGTGTGTGTGTGTGTGTAAGTGTGTATGAGTACAACACTTAATGCCCTGCTTTGATTGATCAAACCAACCTCTGGGGTGTAATCTGTTTTGCTTTTGTATAACTGTCTCCCTCTTTTGTCTATGGAGGCTATAAGGCGTCAGGAGGAAGGGAGGGATGTGAGGGTGAGGAGCGCCTGATGAGACAGTGCAGGAGGAAGAGGAGGAGGAGGAGAGGGCGGCAGGTGCAACGGACACCCGGCGCAATCACCAGCGCTAGGCGAAAGCGGCGACAGGAAATCAAGGTTGTCTTGGCAACCTGGCACTATCGATTAAGCGCGGCCGTCTCCGAGCTCACATCAGAGTCCCGATGGAAATGGAGCTGTGTTGGGTTTCAGGAGAGGAAAAGAAGGAGGAAGAGGAGGAGGAGGGGGAGGAGTCGATGATGGGCTCGGAGCAGGGATGGACAGTGATGAGTCGAGGCGATTGTATCTCACTCAGAAGTGACTCACAACACTTTTTGTTTTTGCTTTCTCCTTCCAAACTGGACATCGAGCTCGGCTTCATATCGCTCTGGATCTCCTCTTGATTTATGGATGCACAACATTTCTCATCTCTAAGTCATTTCCATAACTGAGGCCTTCTCAGAACCCTGCAAACATTTAACACGCCTGTGTCCCTGCGTCTCCGCCTGTCTCCTTTGTGCTCCCTCCCTGCTTGTTTCCCTCCATTTGGACCTGTGTGAGCGCTGATCCCTCACTGTTTCCAGGCCATTAGTTCACATTGTGTGGTGTGATTTAAGGACCCTGTGGCACTCATCTAGAGTTTGCTTCTGCGTCTCCACAGGGCATGCAGGTTGCCGTGCAGACCCCTGCCTGCACATAGCGATTTCACCATCATCGTACACTGAGGTGGTGGTGTTGCATAAGCCCTACGCACGATCAATACTCAGTATTGACTTGTAAGGAGGAGTATTTTTGGCTGATACTGCACTCAGTTGGCGTATCTTAGACAGGCCGTGTCTCTTTTACACTCTCTCCCCTCCTCTCACTCTCTCTTTCTTTCTTTCTCTCTCGACAGAAGGTGAAATCGCCCTGTCCCAAATCCCTAGCAGATGTGGCCTCTCACTCTTCTTCTCTCTCACACACATAGACTCACTCACAGGTGAACATTTAGCAATATTTAAACAGTCTCCGTCCTCTTTACGACCATTAGACTGTTTCATCGTATTTATTCTTCCCTTTGGATCCGTACTGTCCGTCATTTTAATGAAATTTATTCTCCCGCCCACACTATGAACTAAACACTTGTTATTCTGAGCGACTGCGGTGCCTGAGGAGATTTACTGCTATCTCCTTATTGGAAGAAAAGGAGTACAAAACCCTCCCTGTCCCCATTCCTCCCTCCCTCCAGCTTCCTCCTACCCCCCATGGTCAGTCAAACACAGAGCAGGCCTCTGTCTGAGCATCATGTGGGTTTTACAGCCTGGTTAACCCGTAGCTATCTGCTGAGCCAGGCTTTTGTTCTGTCACTCAGGGTTTTATCTGGAGAGAGTGGTCACTCATTTTTACTCAGGAAATTCAAGTATTACTTCATTTTGAACTGTGGAGATGATTGAGTCCACTTTCATGTCTGTTAGCCAATGAGTTAGCCAGAAACCTGTTTGCTTAGCTCAGCATAAAGAGAGTTAGTAGAGGAAACCGTCCAAAAGCAGCAGAATCTGCCTCTTATTCTGAGAGATATCTGATGTTGTCTGCAATTCAAGAGTAAAAAAATCAACACACTCTTTCATAGGCTGTAGGTGCACTTCTTGCTGTTATTTAAAATTTAGTCTTTTGACAAAAATACCCATTACCTGTTGATTTTAGTTACATTTGAGTCTTTTTTGACTTTAATTGTTTCAATCAAGTATTAGTCACAATGAGTACAAAACATGTTCACTGTTGTTATCATCAGTGACATTTTTAGCTTGCCATCTTTATGTCATTGTTACAAAAAAAAGAAGGGTAATTGATGAATGTTTATGGTCATCATTTTTTTGCTAACAGAGTGAACACTCTTGGCAGTGGATGGTTACGCCAAGTATTAAGTCCAGGTTAAGTATAAAACAGCTGATGTTTAAAAGGCACTAATTTCCAAGTTTAAACCAAGCCAAAAAAAAAGCCATTTCACATCAGAAGTAAATGAGTTTTTTTCTGACATGAAGTGACTTTTTTTGGCTTAGTGTGTGTGGTTTCTGGTACTTCTGAACCAGCCTCAAGTGGACACTTCTTGAAGTGCAGGTTTTAGTTTTTCCGCACTGCCTCATAGTTTTAAACTTGGTATAAAAGACAGGGTGATTTTCTTTGTAATCCTCCTGGCCCGCCCCATTCCCAATATGGTCCCCATTGACAATTAGCCTTAAAACTCTGTTTCAGAAACATATGGGTGTTGTCATGGAGGCTACATCCTATATTGAACAGTCTATGGGTGAAACTCATATGACTGTACAAAAATATTAAACAAAAAAAGATCACACTGTTTTCGACTCAGCTCAACGAGGAATCACAGAGTTTGTGGGGAAATAAAGCAACTGGTGGCTAGTGTGGCTAACGTTAGCAAAGCTAGCACCACAAGCCATGAACCTCACATGCCTGTGCCTGTTCCCCATTGCTCTTTTTAAGCGTGTTTTATGTCACTTTGGCCTACATACAACTTTCTCACCATTTACTAGTACAAAAGACTAAAAAATAATGCTGCACAGTAAGATGTCAGCTGAACGTGTTTGTATCTGGGTAGTAGAGCTTTCTAGTATCATGTCAGTAGCCATTAGCAGTTAGCCCTTCTGGTGGCAGGCAGCACAAACTACAATCAGTCTGTGCACCTTCAGAAAAATGAAATCCTGATAAGACACTTCTATTACAGAAAAGGGAAAAGCTGGTTCTGTCTTTATATGAAGCTAAGCTAAAGCTAGTTCTTGCTGTAGAAAGTGTCATCAGCATCGTCATCCTCCCCCAGGGGAACAAAGTAATCCTTTAGACTCTGAATCACATCTGACTGCTCCATCATCATATGGTTGTTATTATAACTAATTCATGCTACTTGTGGTTTTACAGACATTTAAAGATGCGGTTAGCAGAAATGCTAAGTGATGTGTTCGATAGCATGCCTCTCAGCTCCGCCAGCTCACACAGTCTGACCAGCACCACCCAATGCATCATGGGCGGATTAAAATTACGTTTCTTGTCAACACTTCTCAGCTCTGAATAATTATCACAGAAGAATCAACACTTATTCATGTTGGAAAATGAGCTCAGGCCTTGTCACGGCTCATTAACAAAGTATAAAACACAAGTTATTAAATTATTCCTTCATAGTTTGATGAATCGTCATGAAAAGTTGCCATGTTTGAACGCTATTAGAGCACAAAATCATGCCTCTAGAAACAAAATCCACTTAGGCCACACTTAATTATTCATGTCGACACATATTTTTCTTTATATGGCAGTGATGTCTGGCAGCATAAGTCATCATAGCTTGAGTTAGACATGCAGAAGTGACTGAATTAACTCAAGAGTTAATGAAATGGTAATAAAATGCTCATTACAGCTTGATAAGGTAGTTTAAGTTCATAAAACAGTAAAAGAAAAGAAAATCGCTTTATAAAATACGTTAGAAAACGTCACAGTGAGACTGATCAAAAAGTCAGGTGGGATTAGTGCAGGACACAACAAAATGGTATGTTGCCCAGAGTGTCTTACACAGCTACTGGGGTGCCTCATATTCTTACACCCCCCCTCATCTCTCTTTATTTGGGACTATTCTAGGCTGGACTAATGTGGCGGCGCTGCTGCTGCGTGCTGAGTGAGTCAGCGGTCATTAGGGCGTGCAGACAGCACTCTGCCGGGGGCCACAGGAGCCAGTCAGTCTAATGATGAGGAGGGAGAAGTGATGGGGACCTGAGCGATCAGGGCGTCCTACAGCTCCATCCAATTAGCTGCCCTCAGCCCCGCCCACAGTCGCTGTTACTTTGACTACATGGAGACACATCCAATTAAAGCTCGTCTTGTTGTTTAATAGGATTGACTGGGTTCTCCTCATCCTCAAAGCTTGAATCTACTTCAAATCTGACAGCTTGTACTCTTTCCCGTCGCCTCATAGTTTTGCCTTCCTGCCTACACGTTGTCCACTGTACTCTGACTGTAGTAACTATCATGTAACTGATTCCAGCCCTGAGAGAGAGCGGCTCAGCCTCAGCGCTCAGATCCAGTCATCCTCCCCTGGGAGAGGCTGACTGAGCAGGAATGTAAACACAGCAGCTAAATAAACTGCTGCGTGGGGCACAGAGAAACAGACAGAGAGAGAGAAAGAGAAGAGGACAGAGCTTTTGCAGAGGTCAGGATCTCTCACTGAAAAAAGGGGACAGATAAACGCCGAGATCTTTCAGACTTTGTAATCAAAGAATTTAACCTGGGAGTGGAGATGACATCCAGCATGCATTGAAGCTTACAAGGACAGCCTAGCATTCCTCTCCCTCCCCTCTTTTTAACACCTTATCTCAACCTCTCACTCTAAAATAAGATGCACTCACACCATGTCACATGGCAGCAGCCATCACCCACAGCTCCTCAAATACTCCCCTGAGTTTAAAAGCATGAAGGTGCAGGAGGCAGGGATGACATTTGTCTGTGTTTTCTGTGGAGAAAGAGCTCCTTGTGGAGTCGGTGAAAGAAAAGTGTGTGATGTTCATCACTTAGTACTTTTTGTTATGGTGTTATACTGCTTCTATCACAGTTTGCGGTGTTGTTTTCAAACTATCAGGTGTTGTGTGAAGTGTTAAGCCATGCCTTGTCTTTGTTGGGCCTGGATGTTTGACCCCTTTTTCCACTGGTCCCTATCTCAAACTGGAAATAAGAAAGACGTCACCATGATGATGTCACTGAGGATAGAGCATCAGGAGGAGTATTGTAATAATAGTAGGGTGATCATGTTCTAAAAACCCTGAAAGAGGATCTCCTATCCAGCTTTTTAGAAATATCTCAAAAATACTCAAAATTACTCAAAACAACAAAGTTACTTCACAACACCACATACGTTTATTTAAAACATTTTTTTTTTCTTTTTGAAGGGGAGAATTTCTTCAATGTAAAGATAGATAATGAGTAGAAGCCCATTTCTGCTTATTGAAATAAATAAATGATTTTGCTGATTTTTGTTTGCATAAATAGAAATTTTAAGATAAAAGATCAAATTAAGGAGATAAAAAGTCAAAATTTGCTATTTTTATATCAAAAGTTCACAATTTTCCTCATAATTTTGTTTTTATCTCCATTTTTTTATCTGTCTCAAAATTTTGACTTTCTTATCTTACAATTATGTTTTTTATTGCAAGATTTTGAATGTTAATCTCAGAATTTGGACTATTTTATCTCTTCATTTTGAATTTATAATCTTCAAATTTCAACTTAATTACACTACACTTTTGACTTTTTAATCACAAAATTTCAACTAAATATGGGCAAAAAAAAAACCTTCAACAAAGTCGTTTTCATTTTTATTGTTTTTAACTGGCAGAAATGAGAAAAACCAGGACATTTAGGGGAACTTAATTAAATCCACTGGACAATTTTCAGACTGAAAAAGAGGACATTTATTCAACTTAAATAATAGCGAACTCTTATTCAATTAAAAACCTATTTTTTTGACTGTTTTAGACCAACTACGGTACAAAATTAAGCTATAAGGAGACAATATAAGCTCTTTTGTGCATTAGAGAGTTTAAGGTTTAGGACACCTCTTCACTAGCTCTTCTCTCGTTCTTCAGTCTATGGTTACAGCACAGTGGAAAAACATTTGGAAACCCTGTGGCAGCCTCATATGTGGCTCCTCCAGGCCCCTCCCTCACCTCCACCCAGCAGTAGCAGCCGTGTTTTGATGTGGTGACCTGACTGTTGAGCACAGGTGCTGCCAGCTGCTGAGTTCTTTCTGCTCGCTGTAACCCGGGGACAGGTGGCAGCCATTATGACTGCGTCTGAGGTGGCAAACTGGCAGGTTTAGCCATCACCATCACCATCCCACGGCCTGTTCTGCTCTCTCAGCACAGTGACGGCTCAGTTGGCTGAGTGAGCTTCGCTGGTGTGGCACAGTGTCCCACCACCTGTCCCTTTAGACCTCCCCTTTCCAAACCAGCAGAACTTTCTTAAAGGAACGGCTTCAGATCCCTCTTCCAAGGTCGCTGTTTTGCTTCTTTTCTCTTTCAACACTTTTCGTTTTCTCCAAAGGTGGATCAAAGAGGTCTGTGGAGGCGTATGGGACCAGACTCAGTGTCAACAAGAGGCTTCTTGCCCTTTTCTGTTTCTCTTAGCCAGAGTTAAATGTGGAAAAAATCCCCCTCTATGCTCTGATTCATGACAGCTTCTCACTCCAAACATGTCAGATATGACAGCTTGGCCCTGTGCTTCAAAATATCACAATCCAAGAACCACACCAATGTCAGATTTGCACGTACAAGGTTAGCATTGTCTGTAGGCTTTGACCAGTTAGAATCAAGTATTTAATACAGCCTGTGGTTTTGAAGTGAACCAGGCATTGGACTTTGGCCATTTGTTGAGTTTGGATTTTCACCACTTGTGTGATATGGATGCAGTTTGATACACTAGACACCAAGCTTGGTTTATTTTTTTCAGGAAACAGATTTGGATCTCCAAGACTAGGGGTCTTCAGGTTTCACCAAGAACCCTCTAACTAACATAAAGATGAAGCAACAATATATAAAATTACTTTCTTATTGTGCATTTACTACAAAGCTATTCAGATAATACCCAGGTTCATCTGCAATGTGCAATGAGTAGGGTGGCCTTTCTATGACATTTATAAACACATCTTGTCAAATGATACCAATGCCAATATCAACATTGTCTGTCAGTTAATTGGATTACCATCAACCATTGATGCCATTCAGGTTGGGATTTTAATTTAAACAGAAATGTGCAAACAAAAGTGATGATTTATTGGTGCCACTGCTATGCACAAAAAAACTTGATTTCAATTAGTAAGTTTAAAAAATGGCCTTATCAATGTGTAATCAAAATGTCACTGAGCCCCTGCAGTACCTCCATGGGCCCCCTAAGGGCTGCGGACCCCCTGTTGAAGACCTCTGACGTAGACCATAGTTTGGGTTGTCGAGGCCCATCCTTCACCTCAAAATACTCCCACAAACAAATGTTTGTGGAGAGTCAAGAGTGAATCTAAACAATAAGCTTCAGGATGACGTCCACACAGCAACAACACGTCACACTTTGAGGTGAAAAAGCGTTTGCAAGCTGCAGTACTTTTCAAAGTAGCTGTGTGTATGGAGCTGTATTGTAAATTTATAGTTACAGTCACTGAAAACTACATCATATTACGGTTAAGTCAACAATATGCAACCTGAGTTCAGTCTGCGTTTGTACCTGATGTCTTCCTCTCATCCCTCTCTTTGTCCTGATATCCTCGCCTCCTACACTGGGCGCCGGGCCAGAGGTGCTAAACAGCGTCTTAACCTGGTGTCTGAGCCTCGACTCATCCTTTATTCATTCCCATTAAAGGAGCATGAGAGCTGTTCTCTGCCTGTAGTTGCTGCTGTTCACCCCCCCTCCATTAAAAAGACAAACGGTCGCAGTGTGAGTGTACCTACCTAGTCTTGCGTACATAACTAATAGGTGGGCGTGAATAAAATATGCATGCTGGGTCTCTCCTGATACCTGTGAGTCCACTTTGTGGCAAGAAGTCAAGTCAGGTTAAGTCTTGTGTGTTTTTTTCTGATGTTTTTATTTGATTTTGTCAGCTTTGTGGAGATTAAAATTGCTTTTTTAGTAGAACCGCGAGAGTTTAACTCACTCTAATTAGCTCCTGCCCATGATAGGTCTGCGTGTGTTTCCTTTTATATTGAATTTGGTCTCATGCTACGTTCATTGTGACATAAAAGGTGGGGGAACGCTTCATATGCTCACTTAAGGAAGCTTGCAATCATCTTAAAATATTTACACTGTAAAACAGAGACACAAAGGCACAAAACAATACCGTGCACACTCACACGGAGCACACTCAAAATGCCTCCAGCAGTGCCATTTAGCTGGCAGGGAGCCAGGATCTTCCCATGGAAATAAGCCCCTCAGCTCTCCTCTTATATACTACTTCATGCAGAGTGCACACACACACACACCACACACACACACACAGGCCAAACAATATCAGCATCTCCCACCTTTACAACCTTGTTTCGCTGCGAGGAGCCTGTTAGAAAAAAAGGAGAGATAAAGAGAGGAGGACAGCAGACGATGGGGGGAGAGGAGGGAGATAAAGGTTAAGAATGGTGATGAAAACGGAGGAAAAGTGCTACGCCAGCGACTCCAGCACAGAGACAGACAGGAGTGAGCATTTCTGCCCTGCTGCAGGAATTTTGAGAGGGTTTGTGTGAGCGTGTGTGTATGTGTGTGTATATGTGTGTTGTGCGCAGCAGGTAAATTGAATATCAGCATATCCTGTGCACTATCATCCTCACACTGTCTCTTTGCTCTTTTAACCTCTTCCTGGTCTGCTGCATCTCTATTAATTTAAGAGAACAAAACCCCGAGTGCCAGCTACAGGATTATTCTGTGTGTTGGTGAATCTTTGGTCAGTTTGAGTTTGAGAGGAATGTGTGTCACTGGGTGCATCGTCTGTGTGTTTTGCGCAGCAGAGGTAAGCAAGGGGCCGGGCGAGCACCTGAGCAGTAATCCAGCCAGTTAGTTTTGGAGGAGCCGTTTAAAATGAGCTCAGGCATTAGAGAGAGGTGGATGAGGAGGTCAGGATTTTCCTTTAATCCTCACACTGCTGCTGGCAGAGGAGTGACAGGGGCAGAGAGGCGGCAAACTGCACTTTCCTGACAGTACAGTGTGTTTAAGGCGGGATGAGGCTGCCACTGGGCCTCTGAGGAACTGTCTAAAACATACACTACTCACTCATCAAAGTGAGTTAGCATGTCAGGTAAAATACCACTGCAACCTGCTTTAACTTTGTGCTCCAGAGTGGAAAAGTAAGTTTTTGATTCTGTACTTTAGTCATAACAACAAGGTTCCTCTCTGTCAGGATTACAGAAGTGAAAAAACTACATCTTGTCAGCTCACAGTGTCATAACCAAGCCTGATGAGAAACTTCAAGTTAGGGATAATGTATGATTAAAGAGATTATTTCACTTATTTAAAGGTAGAGTATACAGAATTTTTCTTGAAAAGAATGAAATGCTCGTTTTTACAGGAATAATACTGCTCAGTTGTCGTCTCTGGGTCTCTATACATATGTGTCTGTGTCTGTGTTTGTGTGTGCCTCACCCCCTTGTAGACCCCCTCACTCGCCTGTTTGGTGATATTTTTTTGACTCAGCGCACTCAGTGGGAAAGTGACTTTGTGTGTTGATGATAGTGAGTGGGAGAAGCTGAGTGACTACAATAGCGGCCATAACACAGAAAAAGAATGATACATTACTTGCAGCATATCTCATTTACCTGCAGGAAGTCAGGTGAACAACTCTTGAGTTTCTCTCACGTGATGCTGCAGGTGCTCGCTGGGCTGTTTTATACAGTCTATGGTGTGTTTATGAAGCTTCGACTGTTAGCCATGCTGTTAGCTATGGTCGGAGGTAGTGAGCATGCACAGCAGCTGACACTGAGCCACGAAGGAGGATATGAGTTCGGATGTTGTGTGTAAACAAATAAACGAAATCTATCGAAAATTCCTGCATACCCTGCCTTTAAAATGATTTAGAGCTTTTATAAAAACACACCCAGGTATTTGACATCACTTAGTCTCCTACAACCTTTGATTCTTCTTTGTCTGTTGTGGTGGAGCTTACATTAAACTGTCATCATTCATCTCTCTGTGTTTCCTGAGCTCTATGGCTGACTCATCTTAAAAAAAAACAACACTAAATGTCACAACTTAAACCCTGCTGCTATCATCACCACCGCACATGTTTTAAGTTTCTTTTTAGTGACTCGTAACCCAGTTCCTCTGACCTGCTCTGCTGCTGTCGCAAGGAAGACGGTCAGGATTCAGATTTCAGGAGCTATCAATGCTATTAAGCCTGAAGAATCAGCATGCGAGTAGAAGTTAACATTTTGGCCACATTGTTTACCAATGTGATGCTGAGAGAAGCTAATGGTTTTACCCAAGCTGCAAGTTGTGGTGTAACATTATGAGTGTTAAAAGTGCTAAAATCTGCAGTTCATCAAATGTCCACTTGAGGCTGGCTGCAGGAAGACAGCCAACCACATACACACCAAGCATAAAAAAGACAGACTTTTACAGCATTTAAAAACATGTTTACAGCCTGTTTCAACAAATAGTTTGGGTCTACATTGCTAGTTTTTCTACGGTTGATGAGGGATGGAATTTTTTCTTGCTGTTTAGAAGATATTGTGATCTTAAGTATGCCCAATCAGACTGACAGGTCTGACACCTTATAGCTATTAGTAAGGAGGCTCAAAACCTGCCCCTTGAATCAGCAATCCCAATATTGCGCCCACCAATGATAGTCTTCATTGTTCTGTATCAGAAACAGATGAGTGACATCATAGAGATGTATTCATTTATCATACAGTCGTTGGATTTATCTTTGCTGATTCGCTCACTGAAGTGGATTTATTTGACATGATGTGTGATCAGTTTGTCTCTGGCAATGTTCATGTTTGTGAAAGTTAATAACCATTATCAAGGGGGTTTGACCAATCAGAATGAAGCATCTAACATGGTCTTTTTTCAAAACAATTAGCTTCCTCTAACTGTCATGATTTTGAACATGTTCAGGATTTTACTGCATTGACCTGACTGTGAGGCCATTTTTTTAACCACATCAGAAAGAGTAGGATCTCCTCACATTCTGGGTCGAGTAATTAGATGCCAAATGAGTGAACCACATCACTAACCCATAAAGCGAGTGCTGTCACTCAACTCCACAGTGTCAGGGGGATGAAAGATGGAGAGAGTTAAAATTAGGACGAGGTAACCAACCACTGAGGCAGTTATGATGCTCATTCCCCTCTCTGTCCGACATCAGACGACTCCAACACAACATTAAAACATTAGGCGTCACAACAGCCTGCAGTAATAACCAACAGATATCTACAGCAAGAAGGGATGAGGTTGAGCTGCATAGCTTCACAAATATGTGTAGAGATAACACAGGCCCATGGAGCAGATGCATATTCACAGTCAGATGTGTTAAGTGAGCTTTTTCAACATCTGATCAAACATGTTGGTACACAGTCTCACACACAAACATCAGAAAAAAAACACCCCCAGCTTTTCCTGTCGTCTCACTGATCCCTCTCTCATTAATGAAAGCTTTTCTGTGTATGTTTACAGATCACACTCACACACACTCACACACACACACACACATAGTCTGACCTCAGCAGCAGCTTGGTGTGTAAGGCTCTGTACAGTAAAGTAGCAGGTGCCTCTCTGTTGCTGCAGAGCTGGGGCTGATTTGATGGTAATCTATAATCTGTAAGGCTTTGATGCTGCCGCTGAGCTTATCAGCCAGGTTTGTTTGGCCAGGTTGGAGCGCTGGCTTTAACAGGATGACAACATGGCGAGATTAACCTTTGGTGGGGTTTCAGTGCTGTTTTTAGTCTACCTTGTGGTGTTTTAACTCGTGTATTTACGGTTTCATGGAGCTGTGTGTGTGTGTGGAGGTATTTTAGTGTGAGTTTGTATTCTTTTAGTTTTCGATGTGAAAAATTAGAATTTTAAGGCGTCTTTAACAGCTGTTTGTTGAAAATTTTGACCTTTCCTGTGACGCTTCTCTTTAACAAAGGAAACACAGTTACTCTGGCTCAAACCTGCCTCCTGTACATACACATGAGATTGTTGATTTCATTTGTTTTTCAGGTGTTCCTCCATCCCCCCTGAACCTCTTTATCCTCCCTGTAATCTGCTCTGTTATAAAGCTTTGTGCATTTCCTATAAGGATGTTATTAATCCACATTTGCTGCTATGTTTCTGTGTGAAGGCTGGAAACGCAGTAGACAGCAGAGCTTGTGGTGGTGACATGTGCAGCTAACACGGCGCCGACTGCTTTTATTGGACAATAATGGGAGGCTGCCATGGATGACTTACAGGGACACGCCTGCAACCCTCCATATGGACGGCTTTTATTTGAACACAAGACGCTCGGTGCGGCATAAGGCATGCGAAGCATTGTGTGATGTATTTTCTGGCCTCTGAGGCTTCTCACAGCAACACCTTTAACTGGGAGTGGGTGCGCCTGTTGGGTTCATGATGGATTGAGCCTCATAGTGGAAGATTTTTAAAGCATACATCATAGGTGAGGGACTGTGGAGCATGAGAGGTTATGCATTTGTTAGCTACCTTTTAATGTTGTCGTGCTGATACATTTATGTGCTTTAGTCACAGTGAGTCATACCCTGTGCGCCCACATGAGAGTCCCAGTTTTTGACACAGATCATTTTGCGATGCTGGTTCCAGGGCTTCGTGTTATAGAGCTGAGCCCGTTTTAAGGAGGCCACAGCAGAAGTCAGGCCTCATCGGCTCATTACGCAGTCTTGAGATGAGGTGATCCAGGTAATCAGTTAACACTGTTAGTTCATGAGATTAAGCAGACACGCATCTCTGTGGCGCTCCAGCTCTGTTCAATTAGCAAACACTGCACCACTGTAGCACTGCATGCTATGAACCTGGCTCCTGGAGGCATGTCAGCGGGTAACACATGAGTTAGAGACCAGGAGACACCTTCAATCATTGATATCATGGGACATACATGAGGCTGTGGATGGAGCGCTTTGTAGAGACTTTGAGCTACATAAAGAAATGCTTGGGATAACATTTACCTCTGTATTGGAAAGTGTTATTTTCTAATAGTGAATATTATTCCAACTTCTGGTTTAAACAAGGGTGATCAAAAATGTATTTCTGTCTGTGCTCTTGGGAAGAACTTGTGTTGATTTTGACGCCTCCTGTGGACAAAGATGTACTTATGAAAGCTTTGCTGAGCTCGTCCTGTACATGAGTATTTATGAGAGAAGATCTAACCCTGCTTATGTTTTGATTGTAAATAGTCACTCATTAAGAATGTTTGCTGTTGAAAACACTAAAAAAAATATGACTGCAACAATTTAGTTTTTGCTCCCACTTTTTATGAGCTGGACTCAAAGATCTTAGACTGTCCATGGACACAAAAGGCCTATCTCTCTCAAATTTGGTTCACAAATTTGTATGAATTTGTTGTAGTGAGTGCTTCTCTTTTGCTGAGGTAATCCATCCACCTCACAGGTGTTTCATCAAGATGCTGATTAGACAGCAGAGGTGTGTCTTAGTCTGGTCACAATAAAAGGACACTTCAAAATGTGCAGTGTTACTGTACTGGGGGTTCAGAAAACCAGTCAGTAATTGGTATAACCACCATTTGCCTTGTGTATTGCAACTCACCTCTTTGCCATAGAGTTGTGGGATGTTGATTCATTCCCCTTCACTGGCTGTGCCAAGTTGCTGGACCTTTGCAGGAACTGTAACATGCTGTCATATTACCCAATCGAGAGGGTCCCAAACATGCACAGTGGTTGAATGTGACCACCCAATACACAGTGTTAACCACAGCGAACAGCTTAGGGCTGGAATATGCTTTCTGCACGGACGAGACATGCAGAAAAAAGGCGCACAAGATCTGCACGAGAGAACCCGTGTGGCTTTTTTATTTTTATTCCATCCCGTGGCATCAGTTGGCCTCCATTCCCAAACATCAGGGGGTGGTGTATCACAAACACAGGTCTGCCAGAGCACTTAACTAGAGTCGAAGAAGTCTGCCTTTGTTTACGCAGTTTACAACATAAGATTTTTAGCCTTTTCCTCCTCTCTGTAGAAGGTAACCACCAGAAACAGTCATCACACAGTTAACAAGGTGATCTATGTGTGATGAATCAAATAAATGTCTGTATTTTTGTACTTGAGACACTCAAAGCTCTAGGTCGGCTACTGTCCGCGCGTCTCTGTTTGTGCAAAAACTCTTTGGTCTTTTGCTGAAACACCTTTGGAGATGGTTTATAGAAGAGAAATGAACATTCAATACATGAACAGCTGTTCTAGTGGACATTACTGCAGTCAGCATGCCAAAACATGCAACATCTGTGGCTTTCTGCTGTGTGATAAAACTGCACAATTTACAGTGACCTTTTATTGTGACCAGCCTGAGACACACCTGTGCCATAATCCTGCTGTCTGATCAGCATCTTGATGCCACACCTGTGAGGTAGATGGATTGTTGCAGCAAAAGAGAGTGCTCACTAACACAGATTCAGACAAATTTGTGAACAATATTTGGGTGGAAAAAGTCACATTGTATATGTAAAACAAGCTGAGATCCTCAAGTTCAGCTCATGAAAAACAGGAGCAAAAACAAAAGTTTTGCGTTTATGTATTTGTTCAGTGTAAAAACATCCTGGGTATGAGGTTTGTTTGTTAAATGTCGATGAAAAACAGGTGACCGTGTATTTGTTTTTGAAAACATGGTTTTCAAACAGACATTTTTCAAAGAGAAACTGTGCTGAGAATAATGAAGTGACTAACACGTTGTCGCCAGCTCTCGACCAGTTTTTACTAAAAGCTGTGAGTTTCTTTCTCTCACCTGTTTGTCATTATCTGTTCCTGAGCGAGTCACACTGTCTGCTGTAACTCACAGCTCGGCCAGCTTCCTCTGACAGTAGTCACCATCCTGTCTCTCTCTCTTTCTCTCTCTCTCTGTCAGGTACTGGAAGTGTTGTGTCAGCTCTGTGATAGACTCTTCCACTTCCCTCTCCTCCTAAGATAAAACTTCCTCTTGCCTTCAGGGGCTCGAGGGGAGAAAAACTGTGGAAACACGCTGCAACGTGTCTGCGGTGGGACATGGGGAGATATTACAATGTGGTTAAGGGTAGTTAAGGAGTGATAAATGGAAATTCTGGCTAATAATAAAAAGACAAACAGCAGTTCTTCTTTTCTGAGTACTTCTTGTTCCTCTGGAGGGCTGGCTTCTCTCTCAGCTCCCCACTTTCTCCCTCCCTCGCTCGCTCGTTCGCTCTGCTGATGTCCAGTTTGAGCACCTGGGAGGAAGCAGCTGTAGGTGGTGATTACAGTTCAGAGACTCCAAAATAACCTCTCCTCCTCCCCTCCTGCCCTCTCCCTGCATTCCCTCCAGCTCGACCGCCCTCTCCCTGCCTTCTTCTCTCTGAATCATCCCATCATGCAAATAACTAATGTAAGAAGTCCAGCAGATAAGAAGTAAAAGAAGAGAAAGAGATGGAAGTCTCTAAATTGCTTCTTTTCTTTACCCTTTAATGTGTTTCTGTGTGTGTGTGTGTGTGTGTGTGTGTCACCATGTAAATAAAGTGAGTGATACAGACCGCCCGGCTCATCAATATGAGGGATGGAGGGCTCAACTCACACAGACCAACACAGGATGAAAAATGTGAGCTGAGCTTTGCTGCATACGACCACCTCCACTATGTGTGTGTGTGTGTGTGTGTGTGTGTGTGTGTGTGTTTCTGTTATTTGTGTGTGCATGTGTTTACCGTGCCAAAGCTCCCATCAATCACACGCCCAGGACCTTTCAGTACTCTGCACACACCCACACACACGCTAACACACACACCGTACACACACATGCTCGTGGTGAGTTTATTAAAAGCCAGAGTGTTATCAGTGATCTGTCTGACAACAGCTGCACACCGGTGCAAACAAACACACACATCATCAACACAAGTCACACTCATGTTGCTGCTGTGACAAGAGGAGCCGGAGCGCAGACAGGACCGTCTTTATTTGCCTCTTCCTCTCGGCTACAGAGCGCATCACCACAGTGGAACAGGAAGGCCAGTGTTCAGGGTCACGCTCTGCCCAGTGGAATTCCCCTGAACCACAGGGAGCTCACACAGCTCTGTGTGACCCACTTCATCCACCGTACTGTCGGAGAGACAAAGAAAGGAGCCTCTCTGAACAGACTGCTGTTACTTTGAGCTGTCTCAGCTCTGCTGCAGTTCCACCTATACCTCTGCACGGATGTGCTTTGTTTTTTATAGAGACGTCTGTAGGGACAGTTACTTACTGCTCTGGTTTTATCAGAGCAGAGAGCTGCTGGGTGTCTGACAAAACGTGGCTCTGAATTCCTGTTGATCTTACCTTCCTGGAAGAAGACATCTGAAAAGAGAACATTTCCAAGAAGTGTTTTTTTTTAGAAAAACGATCGTAAATTAAAACTTCTTCAGGGAGAATTTAGCTGGTTATGAAACAGGCTGAATTAAACATGAACATCTTTTTGAGACTCTGTAAAAAAAATCCATCTATCAGGGAATAGCTTGATTTTTCTAGGTGCTTTTCTTGTTGTTGGTGTGAACTTTTGCAGTGACCATCATGTGCGGGATCATTAAGTGTTACTTTTAAAAGAAGCAGACATTATGACTTCCTGTAACTCTCAGCAGCACTGTAGCAAAGTCCAGCTTTTATTCTGAATTATTGCACCCCAAAACAGCACCACTACACATTGCATCGCAGAGTTGTAGATTTTCACATTTTCACCACCATCTTAACCAAATGAACCTCAGTTGTTGCCTTCAAGGGAAGCAAAAAATTCTGCCCTTAAATAACAGTAAGTAAAAGACAAGCAATAGATATACAATAAGTGCAACTGTGGTGTGAATTTAAAATCAAAAATATGCTTTGTCAACCTGAAATATTTCAATGTGTGGCTGGTGCTAACCAAACCATGATTTAAGGGTGATGCAAAAGTTTCTTGAGTCATGGCCATGTGCTCTGTGTTTTCCAGTGTGCTCACTCTGATGAGACCATGTCTTATAAGCAGACGCTTTATGATGACGTAGGCAGGCCGTGCATCTGCCTTCAGTCTGATTAACATTAGAGTAGGGGTATGGCGGTGTAGGGGGCCAATTGCACCTTCAAAGCCAAATCCTGAAATCTTTCTTGACCTTGTGCAGCCCCACACAACTATCGTAAACTCACTTTGATTGAGCAGATGCTGATCAGAGGTTTTATGCTCATCAACATCTCCGACTAAGGAGGTAAACAGCCGTTATCTTTGTATCTCACTTGTAAGTTGAGGACAAATCTGTTGACAGATTGGCATCTGAAGTGTTCCACTTAAAGATACTTGACATTAAAAAGAGGGCAAGCTTCATCCCAGAAACATCTGGCTGTTCCCAGCTAAATGAAGTCACATTATGAGTAACATCACATGGGATAGTCCCGAGAGTCCGGTCCAATGATTGCAGTGTGCTTTGGTAATCGAGGACCCACCCTGTTGGCTTTCACATACGAGAAACCCTGCTCAGGCCTCCATCTTCAAGCCTCAGGGAGCAGTGAGCCTCATCTGACCAGAAAAAGAAAAGAACATGACTAAGCTGAACGGAGAACAAGACAGCTGTTTGTAGCTTATGTACAATCAGAGAGTATGTTTGGTTTGAAGCCCTGTTTGTCCAACTTCTCTAACACAATCAATCAGTGCAGCATTGAAGCACAGCTGACTCACTTGTGTTCTCCTCACACGCTCAAAAGCAGAAGTTGATTCCTCTCCTGTTTACAATGAAGGAACACATCAAACCTGGTGATATAACAGAGCATGAGTCCTACAGCGGCACTGTTGACTCACTGTAGACCCATTACTATGATGGCAGAGGGAAGTGAGAGATCTGCACCGATCGATCGCCCCAGCTGGACTGTCGATACTCGCCTT
Source organism: Thalassoma bifasciatum (assembly GCA_008086565.1). Lineage (NCBI taxonomy): Eukaryota > Metazoa > Chordata > Actinopteri > Labriformes > Labridae > Thalassoma > Thalassoma bifasciatum. The sequence goes on from RPOG01000640.1 coordinate 174,277, forward strand.
CGAATTCTGACACAGCGGACTAATGGTCTCCCGGCTCGGTGGCAACCAGACGCACGCCCACGCACCATCCCCGCACCTCGGGGTGTAATGCACAAAAGGGAGCCCATCAATACGTCAATACTCCACGACCTGCATCTACCTGCTGCCTCAGCCATTTCAGCAATCAGCACTGTGTTGAGAGGGCGCATTAACAGCAGTGTTGTTCACTCAGCTTGTGATTTTTCATCTGTCCGCCTCTGTTCTGCAAACCATAGTTTATGTGTGAGTCAAAGCGCGTACAGTCACAGGGAGAGGGATGGTGCTGAGGCTGGAGAGGGGCGAAGCGGTCGTACTACTCTACTTACTCTCACTTTAGACGACTTTTTCTCTGCAATATAAAACCACAAACAAATCATCCTACAGCACTAATGAGGGGCAGTAGTGAAAGCTTCTGTGTCTCAGCTCTGTGCTGCATGTTGTTGCAGTGATTTCTCTCCTTCATTACATGACGTAGACAGAGAATGATGTGTTGCTCGCTGCGTCTCTGCGGGACTTTGATCCATGAGCACATCCTACTTGGCAATTTCATGTTATGCTTCAACATGTACACACACACACTCTCACCCACTGCTTCTCGCCTAGTTTAGCAAGACAGACTTTTCATGGCTGTCCATCCGACAGGCCGCCTGTAGTCCACCCTCATGGTCATTTAACAGCAGGGTAATGGTGTGAGCAGCACTGCTTGACTGCTCCTCAGCCCAACTCGCCCTGGAGGCTGGTGTTGTGAGGAGAAGGGGGGGGGCTAACCCTTCCTGATCACACGGGGAAAAGCCACTTTGCCTGCGGAGAAAGGAAGGGATGTAGAAAGGGGGGGTTGTGTCAGTGGAAGACTGAGGTGACAAAAGAGCTTTTGTGGATGTAAGTTTACGGCGTTAACCCCTTTCTCTCCCCGCTACACATGAATAACAAGAAACCACTGTGACAACCGAGCGATACCCCGAGGCGGTGTGTTTGATTATGTGTGTGTCAGAGGTTCAGCGCGACGCTTGGCCTCGGGTGTCTTGTGACAGAGTTGACATTCTGGAGAAATGAGAGCGTGGTCAGCTGTTGTTGAAATGCCACAAAGAGGAGGATTTTTCCACAAAACGGGAAGAGCTCTCGCTGCACTTTTGCCTGTTAGTGTCAGAATTAGTGAAGCCGCAGTAGGTTGTCAACACGGATCTGAGACAGAGCTGCACTGAGGTGTGCTGACCTGCTGATTGCTGTGAATGGAGGGAGCTGAGAGAGGTTGTAAAATTAGATGCAGCCAATAAACACAAAGGAAGGTCTGGGTTATTTCTGCTCTTTCACCTAGATGTGTGAGTGTAAGTGTGTGTGTGTGTGTTGCTCTACAGCCTGTCCCCTCTGAGACATCTGTCAGGCAGAGCCACAGCATCAACCACTGACCTTTCCTAAGGTGTTAGCTGACACAGAATACACACACACACACACACACATACACAAAAGCCTAAATAATTCTCACATCTGCATCTTCCATCCTATCAATAAATTCCTCCTTCTCTATTCTTCTTTTATTCTTTCCCTTCTTTCTTTTTATCACCCCACATGTCCTTCCAGCAGCCTCTGTCCCTCCTCTGTGCTCCTTCCTCCTCTCTGACAGTGTGTGACACTCCCTCCCCGGGGCAGCCATCAGTTCAGATGAGCATCGTATGTGACAGGCCAGCTTTGTCTTTTTAAGCCATTAGCAGTTCCTCTCCTCCCACCTCACCATCATTCCCCTCCGTTTACCTTTTTTCTGCTCTCTTTTTGTATTTGTGCGCTCACATCTCTCCCCGCTGACTGCTAATCTTTGTAATAACCCTCATGACAAACACAGTCTCAAACAGAGGGAGAAACTGAAGGTGTAGATATGTAACCCTGCTCTCTCTCTCTCTCCCTCTCTCTTTCTCTCTAATGAACTGGGATGTTAATTTAACACAAAGGTACACCTACAGGTAAGCAAGATCTAATAAGATTGTGCAGTAGGAGGATTGTTTGCAGTGTACCTCTTGCCCTCCCTCCCTCCCTCTTCTTCATAGCTCGGTGTAATACTCCCTGCTCTGGACTCCCCCACAGTAAACTGTCAAGCCTAATACAGGCAGGAATGTCCAGTCACCTGCTCCTAAAATGCAACAGCCCTGTGCTACACTAACCTAATATAGACCTGCACCGCACAGGCAGGTTTGGATAACACCGTTGTTGCTCATTGCATATATTTAAACACACCTCAACGGGCCTCAGCTCAGCTGCTCCACCTCAGAAACTGAAAACAGAAACCATCCTGTAAATACAGTAAGATAATCTACAAACAAAGAACTCACAAACTTGTTATTATATTTACAGTTTCACCACAAAGCAATTTTTTTTCTCATTTGCATACACCTTTGTTGCACATTTGTCACCAAGTAGTCATTGTAAAGAACTTAAAACAAGTAATTTTTAAAGGAACATTTGCTAAAACTGCATAGCAATATAGACCTTTTGCACATGATGTTACAATGTCCACCTGCCTTTGTCTGGGTTAGTAGAAGGGACATACTTAAATAGATGTAGGTGCAAACAGGTGTAAAATGAAGGAGTGTAATCCATGTTTTCAAACCAAGATTATCTCACGTTATTGGAGCGTACCAGTAGGGAAGGTTAATATATCCTTCAGTTGTTGGTGAAAAAAGTGAATCACAGCTGTACAATCAATGAATTGTCAGGAGTTATCTTCAAATTAGCACCTATGCGAACTAGTTTCCATAATCTAGCAGTTGTTGAGTTTACAGTCTGAGATCTCATCTGCCTCATTGACATCTGGTACCAAGAGTTTTATTCCATAAGAGAAGAAATATGTGTGACACAGGTGGAAAGACATGCTTTTCATGCAGAGGTCTTCAACAGGGGGGCTGTGGCCCCTCAGGAGTCCTCAGAGGTACTGCAGGGGGTCAGTGACATTTTTGGTTGATAAGACAATTGTATTGTACTTTTAAATAATTGAAAGCAAGTTTTCTTATACATAGCAATGGCACTATTAAGCCATCACTTTTGTTTCCACATTTATATTTAAAATAAAAATGCCAATCTGAATAGTTTCTATGCTTGAATGACATACAATGAACAGACAGTGTTGATATTGGTGTCAGCTGACCAGGTGTGTTTTTTATGGCAGTGCCAAGGCTTCTTTTCTCATTGTTCCTTGCAAATGAACCAGGGTATTATCTGAATAGCCTGGTATTAAATGCACAACAAAAAGGTGGTTTTATATGTGGTGCTAGGTCTAGTTTAATATAGAACACAGTATTGTATATATATACAGTGGAATGGGGGGTGTCCCTGCTCTATTTCTCTAACTTAGGGGGGGGTCCGTGGTCTAATAAATGTTGAAGACCCCTGCTTTAGATAAACACAATGATCACTGAAGTACACAAACTGATTAGAGAAGGAACCAGTAGAGCAACAGCACAGTTTTTCTACATACATCCAACAGAGTCACTGACATTTCTGTGAAGTAGATAATCTGCTGTGTTACTTTCTGTAACTCTGATGCCATTCGAGTACACAATGAACATAATTATGGTATAAAATGCATGTAAGCTTAACAGTAATGCAGCTAAACCTGCCATAAAGTGAGTGACATCATGAAAACCATGTGGTTGCCATTTGCTTGTACCCTCTGATAGCTGCTGATTGGGAGTAAGTAGGAAAAATGTTATTCACAAAGGGCATTTTCCAATGTTGGAACAAGAGTCTCCAAAGGAAAGTGCAAAACCTGCTTCTCCTTGGGTGTAACTTGGCTGCAAAAACCTATGAACGCCCATTTAAAAATGGTGTGGTAATCACTGAAATAGGTCATGAAAGAGAAGACGTGATGGTGACTTGGATTCATGTTCATATGGAAAGAGACAGTGGTAGATATTTAACCCGAGTCTGAACCTGTGCAGTGAAATGACACAGCAGACGCAGAAACTGACTGGTGGCATCTCTGATACTCCTGACTGCTGTATCGATAACAGAGCCGGGGAGCATGATGGGAAATTGGATCCTGTCATCTAACAACACAGAACACGCACAACAGCTCAACAATTTGGTCTGCCACCTGTTGATGACAAGTGATTATCACCCTCTGATTATATTTGCTTATTTTGCAGCCTCCAAGTATGAGCAGCTGATTTTCACACGCATGGACTCAAAGTGTTTCTGCTGACCCGTGCATGTTCCTGTCATTAGTGCTGCCGTGGTCAGAGAAAAAGGAAACAAGCCATGTAATGGAGTTTGATGCCACTGATGTCACTGACTACATTTAAAGCGGCTGAGTTTACCTTTGGGCGAGCTGCTCTAATAATATCCCCCCAGAGCCTCCAGTCAGAGTGTCAGCCTTTGATAGAAACTGGAGGGAGACCATTATACCTCTGCTCAGCTTTCAGGATCCATCAGTGTGTGAGCGCGGCCTGAATGCCTCTGACATGAAGGTGACAGGGACGTCTCATTTTGCTCCAGACGCTACAACAAGGTTTGACAGATGCTAACACAACATTAGCTCTGTTAGCCCGTAAGTGGCCTGCCTGTAATATTAGATTTGTGTTTAACTTGAAGCAAACTGAGGGGAAACAACTGTTTATCCAGGTGTGTGCTGATGTTTCCCTCTGCCAGTAAAACATCTGTAAAACTGTGTTGTTTACTTTGTGTGTCTGAGGTGATTTCCACTTGATATCGACTCGGTTCACGGCGCGTGATTGACTTTAACGAAACTGAGGAAAAAACAGCGTGAGATGGACCGTGAATAATAAGAGAGGGTGCTCAGAGGTTAAACAGAGAGCAGGAGGAAGGTGGTTGTTGGGAGCGTGACTGCAGGTTTTCTGGGTTTACCAGAATCTACAGCAGATGTTTCCTCTTTTTTAACCCTCCTGCTCGTTTTCGTTCTTCATCGCTGCTTTCGATGTCACCTGCTCTCACTGGTTTGTTCAGTGAGAATTCTCTCACCATAGACCTGCTGAGTGTTGGAGAACTGGAGCAGGCCTCTTTGCTGATGAATGAACGGGGTATGAGATACTGTAAGTGGGTGGCACTGGGTTCAGGTGTGTGTGTGTTAGAGGGAGCTGAGGGGTGTGGATTTGCTTTTTCAGGTCTTTTTGTCTTAGTGAAGCACTGTCACTGAGCTTCCTTTCAGTTAGATGTGTTTTTTGATGAGTTTTTGAGCTTCATGAGTTTTTTATGAGTTTCAAAGTGATGTAGGGACAACATCAGGTGGAAGTATCTCTCTTAAAAGAGTTTAAAAATGTGGTTTTCAGGCTTTCACACAACCTTCAAGACAACTGTTACACATCTGTCACTTCTAATTGGTGCCTGAGTAAACTCAGCTGGCATCAGGGGTAGGAAAGGCCATCACAGTGGTCCATGAGTGAAAAATAGCATTCTGTGAACATTTGTGAAGTTTGCAAAGTTTCTATACAAGATGCACCTTTTTTCACATTTCACTCTGGGGAACAAATGTTTGGTTTCACTGAAATAGTACAAAGACAGTGATGAAAGGGAGCTTTGCAACACAATGTGGCTGAGTTTGTTTGCAAAATAGGTTTTAAGTACCCCTTTTTGCCTGACCTACTACTGGTATCAGGTGCTTAAAAACTGGTGCTTAGTGAGCTTCAACTCTTTGCTGGACCAGAACGTAGCACAGACGACTGTGACCAATAATCAGCACAGGAAAACTGCCATTTTTAAAAAGAAAGGCTACCAAGTGAGTCATCTGCTACTTTGTTTGGGCTTTATTACAAAACTTGAAATGGAGTTGAAAATCAGAGTAGCAGTACATGCATCCAATGAGCTCCTCCATGTGAACAGCCTTGGGAAAACGACTATGTATGTAGTGATTTACTGACATTTCAAGATGGGTTCAAGGTGGCGCAATGGCATGACTTCAACTTGGCTCCTTGTCAATGGTAAAACCAAAACAGTACTTAGGATAAACATGACAACCAAGTGCTAGCACCAGTACCAAAAGAGCACCTGGCTTTTTTGCTGGGAAGGGTGTAAAAGTGGGATACCAGTGATTTAAGTTGTATGCCCCATGAGGCAAGTCTTCAAGTAGGACACCAAAATCCAACATGTGGCCTCTTTTCACATGCCATGTCCCACTCTCAACCTGGTTCCTGCTCATTTTCTTGTCATCTAAAATAAAAGCATAAAGAACCAAAAAGAAGGAGGTTTTGATATGACCAGAATCTGTCAAAATCAAGTGCAGCAAAATCGGGGTAAGAAAAACACCCTCATCGTCTTAAAATGCTGAAAAGTAGGAATGTTTCGGTGTCAAGCCGACAGGAAGTATTTGAGGGATGCAGATGAACCATGTGACGCATTCACTGTACTAACAGGTGCACCAGACTCCTTCCTATTCCCTGAATTATTCCCTGAAGTGAGTGCAAACAGTAATTTTTTCAACCCAACTCTAGCTGGACTTTACCTTCCCTGCATGCTCTATGAGGGAACTTTCATGAGAAATGCCAGGGAGTAACGGACTTTTGATCTTAAGGCAATAAATGTTTTCATCCTCTGCTTTGCCCATCGTCTTGTAAGTGTTGTAAACATTACACTGTGACTACAACTGCATCAAATATAAATGATATCCTCCCCTGAGACCCCTTAAAGAAAACCTTCTGTGAAAAAGACATCTGGATACCTTCAGAGTACACTGACCTGGAAGTTCAGGATTTTTTGTGTGAGTAGTTAGCCCAAAGAAGGTGTTTGTTGTGGCAGTGACCTGAAAAATGTCACTTATAGTTAAATCTGATTTAGTTTACAAACTTGTAAGTCTGAAGCAGCCTCAGTGTTAATTGTTTCATCATTCATTACGGCCTTTTGTTATGGATATCCACCCGTGATCATGTGACTCTGTATAATGACTGAAAGCTCTCCACATACCAAGCATGCCTTTTAACAGCTTAACATACAAAACACATGCACACACTCTTTTCACTCTCACTTAGGTGTACTGCTGTTATTACCTTGGATGGGGCTCCATCACCTCCAACGTAAACATAGGTTATGAGACAAGTGTAAACTTGGTGGCCTGGGAATAGCTGCGGATGTGTGTGTGTGTTTGTGGTGTGATCACACCCTCTGGTCCCCATCGGCCCACCTGGCCTTATTTAGAAGAGCTGAGAGGAGCCAGGAGCAGAAACATGTGAGGATGCCCGGTGTTGGAGAATGTGTGGCTCATCATGGCGCTCATTAGCCCCGCGGAGAAATAACAACGTCTGTGCTTTGGTTCATCGGCAGAAATACCTGCGACTTCCCCTGAGAAGAAACAGAGTCTATTATCCTGGTGTCATTTTAGGTACAACAACACTATTAGGACAGACCCTGAGTAATAAAAGCATGTGACAGGAAAAGCAGATAATAGGCGAGGATTAGTCATTTTCTTTTCTGAAAAGCATTCCCCACTCAGAGACACAAATCTTTCTCTCTATTCCTCATTAGCACCCCCTGACTTCCTTTACACTTCAGAGTGTCATCATGCAGATTAAGAGAACAATAGCCTCCATTAGCATTAGTGTTATCATGGAAAGTGCTCATCAGATGGGAGATGAGTGACCCACTGAGGCCCATTAGCTCACGTGCTAAAACCTTGATCGGCATCATTAGAGAGTCAAGAGCCCATTGTCTTGTAGCTCACCTCTGAAATGATCACTGTGGAGAGATCTGCTCTACAGGTCGTTGTTTGATAGAATAATCTGAACCACTAGTCTCTGTAATCTGTGAATTGTTATTTGCAAAGTGAAGTCTGCTTCCTGCATAGGGATGTGCATTGATACCAGTTTCCCCTTTCAAATCTGCTTATCAATACAATTCTGTATCAATTCCCTTGCCAGTTCTTCCTGTGAATTTTCTATGTACAAAAAGAAGTCTTATTTTTGTGTCAATTACATCCTAATAAGTTCATAAATAGATAAATAAATATGAAAGATGTCAATGGATTTGGATGTCTCCAGACGATAAAAAATAAAAATGAGTAAAAATCACACATTAGGTAGCATCAATGTTGTTTTGTTGTATGTTATTGGTCAAAGAAGGCCACGGCAATGTTTTGAGTTGTTTGGAACCTTGAGCTTGTTGAAGTTCTGCTGAAGTCAGCCATGTGCCGGCAGTTCCTGTTTGGAAAATATTTACCTGTTAATATTTTGGTGTTTTTGAGTTTTCAGTATTGTTCAAAAAAAGTAACTGCAATATGTTTCAGTGAGTCAAGTTTGAATTAAAATTTAAAACCATATTTATATCAATATATGCTAACAGCTAGCATATCAATACAATATCCCAGGCACACTAGCATCAAGCTAGTGCCATGTTTTCTATATTGTTTGATGTACATAAGCAGATGTTTAACATGTTGAATCTATTGAATAGGAATCTCGTTTGAGAGAGTAATGTATATTTATTTGTGGGTTCAGTTTTACAGCTTCTTAAGCAAAACTTCAACTGAAAAATCCTGAATCAGTTTTCTTGGGAAACAGTTATCTAGCTGCTAAGCGAAACAAGCAGAGGCAGAATAGTTGTCTGTCTCCTCCTGTGTAATGTAAACAAGCTATAATGGAGTCATTAAGCAAAAAAGCTTATGATTGGTTGAACTATTTCTTATCCCTTCTTAACAGGGACCAGTTCTCAATACTCATCCCTATTCCTAAATCCATCAATTGAACATTAGCATCTCTATTATTTCCATCAGAACAGCATCACAAGTGACTAATCCTCAGGATACACACTCTGTTTTTACTCCATGTCCACACTTCTGCTTTCTGACCTCTCAGCTTCATTTATAGCTCTGAGTAACAGACATTTGATGTTGTTTGGGGAGTTTTGAGAGATTGTTTTGCTGTGTATCTATGGAGATCCTGTCCAGGATATGACTGGCCCTCGATGTGACTGGCCCTCTCTGGTATGGCTGGCAGGCACTTGTGGTGGAGAGACTTGGCATCTGCTCTCAGACAAGTCTAAACTTGTTAGGGAACAGTCTCTTGGGACCCCTAGTGCCCTCTGCTGCTAACTGACAATGTATGTATGCTGCACAGTTATATTTTTGCAGCATGTGTTTGACTTAAATGGCCCAGTGAGTCTGAAGCGGCCTGTGAACAAGCATAGCATGAAAAATCCCCAATTCTTTTGTTTTGTTATCACCACTTGAGTTGACCTTCCTGACTCTGTGGGAGGACGGCTGTTGCTTTAACAAAACCAGCGGCGTTTACCTCAGCGCTGAATGAGGCGCCTCACCTTGAAACGGCATACTTGAGGTTTTGAATGGCATGGCTTTGTTTTACTTTGGTTCGAGCTGGGTTTTTTTGTAGTGGTTGGCTTCCCTGAGAAAATGGCATCGCAGAGCCACAAGGGCAGACTGTGTGACGGCAGAGTCTGTACTCTTTGAGGATGCCTGTGGTAGTTCCTCCACCGCCTGCCTGGCCCTGAGCTCAGAATGAGATAAGTGGCGTACCTCAATGAGAGAGCCTGAACGAGGGCTAAATATAGAGACAGCAGAGAGGTAGAAGGGCAGACAAATAGTTGCTGCTGCTCTCGATGAGTCAATGTGTCTAATCACATGCAGAAAAACAGCAGACCTCTGAATATGTGTCACTCATTTCATTCAGACTAGAAGCAGAGAAAGAGCTCAGCCTTTGATCTGTCTCTTTAAGAGTCGGACTCAGGGAAAAGTGTTTTGGTTGGACATTCCTCACATACCTCCTACACCTTCTGGTATGGAGCCCTCGGCCTGCACAGAAGACGTATAGGTTTTGGGTTCCTTACAGATGTCCTTATGGGTGATAAATCAAGATAAAAGCCCAACTCTGAGGGTAATATGTTTGTTCACAGACTGGATATGTGTTGTTCTCTGTTGTTCTCATCTAAAGCTCTGCTACTAAAGCAGTCAGTCACACCTTGAGGGCCTCAAAGAAACAGATAGCTCACTCCCACAGAGGCTGAGATATGACCGTTCCTATCAGGCACTCCTCTGTGTGTGGAGGCTAAACACTGGCGCACACGTAGACCTTTACTGGTCCATTCATGTGTGTCTGTTTGAAGTATCAGATCTTAGAAATTCTGCACTGTGAATGCAAAAGTTCACAAACATAAATACTAACTTTCTTCTTGAAACCTCTTTTTGCAAGTTTGCCTCTGACTGATCCTGTCGCCATGTCTACAGATTTAAATACTCAGTAAAGTTTCACCGCTGTGCATTGTATGTAAACAGAGACACACTCACAGTTTCTGCTGTGGTGGTATCACTGCAGGAGTCTAATGAACTCCAAAATAACCACAACCCACCCGCTGTTAGTCACTAACCAAACATTATGAACCCAGTGGTTGACTCATTGAAGAAGCTGTTACATATTATCTGTTATTTTCCCTCCATTATTATAATCATTACTATATTATTATTTGTACTATTACTACTATTACACCTGGCAAACAGTACCATCAGTAATTTTAGCATCTTGCTAAGTTTTTTGGGGTACATCCCAGACACGTGTCTTTGAAAGCAGAGCTCACATGTCACGTCACCTCTTTGGGCGGCCTCACAGATATTATTGTATAAGAGGGTATATGACGCAGAAGAGTCAAACAGATCATCATGTATGACATCAATAAATGTAAGGGTTTTTGCATCTAATTAATGGACATTTTGTTGACTGACACAAAAAGCACACACTTTATGGAGACAATTAGGTGTAAAAGGTAAAAAACAGAATTCTAAACAAATAAAAATGGTATTGGGAAAAAAAATAAAACAGATTTCATAGGGTCCTACTTGTTGCACTGTGTCTGAAGTGATTTTGAAATGTGTCTGACTCATCCCCTGGTTCAGGATCAATACAGTAAGCCTGAAGATGAGCCACCAAGTTCAGCAGAAACTTTCTAAAAGTCAAGTATAAGTTAAGTTATTATCCAGGAAAAGTGCGCTCAGGTGAGATGTTTTTTTAGAGGTGTAACCCACCAGTTATCCAGTTGTTTATTAGTGAAGGTGTCAGAACAGCACAGTCCTCTCTTTCTCTACTGCATATTTCAGTGTGTCTTAAACAGACTGTCTACTCTGTCGTTCAGTCGTCTCAGAGAGCTTTGCAAACAGGAAAGAGTGATGAGTGGTGATGGAGAGAGGAGAGATTCAGTGTTTAATTTAGGATTGGAATGAAAATTCATGGCTGGATACAAAACTTAAAGGCAGCAGCTTTTATGAATGTATTTCAAATAAACACACATGCTTTAGTGCAATGGGTTAAAGCTCAGGAGAGACACAAATCTTATTGCTGATACTTCATATCAACGTATGCTGATGGTCTCACTGTGCTCGCACTGTGAGTACTGTGGTGTATTTCAGAGGAAGTGAGTACTCTAAAAATATGTATATGGTAGTCAAATGAACAAAACTGTCTTTAAATGTTGTCAAATAGCCAGCCATGAATATAGAAAACATGAACAACAAATTCCTCGAAGTTATTTGAACCACAGACTTTTTGTAGTTTTCTAACTCTGACCATTTTGAGGAAGTGTGACGTTTTCCGACGGTTTCATGTGCGGTAGAAATCAGAGCCTTCTTTGCCCTAATGTGAAACTCTTAAAGCTCCACTAAGGAGTTTTTAGCCAATCAAGACACAGACAGAAATTTATTCAGAAGCCTCAATGTGAGCCACTAAAGAAAACCAGAACATTAGGATAAAGATTGAAAACTTCTGTGGAGTTTTTCTTTTTGTATAAAAACACGAGTAGGGGGTAGGTGCTAATTGTAGGAATTCAAAGCACACTTCTGAAACAGTGTTTGTTCAGACATTTTTAATTACTCACATCAGTAAAGAGATAAAATTTACTGCTTTGCCCTCAGAGAGTGCCAAAACCAACTAACAAAATGCTCTTCACAGGAGCTTTAATTTTTTAACCACAGCAGGGTTTTTTAGCCATTTATGTGCAAGTTTTAGTTTAATTTAGTTTCGTTTATTGGTTTAAATATACAGCGACAATGCACATTAATAAACATTCCTGTAAATATGCCTTTTTCTGGAGCAGGTGACATGAGCACTACATGATTGTGAAAAAAAAATTGTCCAAAAGCTGGTTATATATCAATAAACCTACATAAAAAATGTCCTAAAAATCAAGTACATTACATTTCCAGAGTAAGTGGTTACACTTTTGACCATCTGTTGACCACAGTTTTAAAATTCTCCAACTTTTTTTTATTTAGATCATTAAATAAAAACAGGATGTCAACAATAAATGGACAAAGTGATGAAGCTAGAACTAAGTCTGCATCCAGAGGGTCAGTTTACCACTGAGGCTCTCTCTTCACAGCAGTCTGCTGGTCAGTAAAGTAGTCTATCTGAGATGCTGAAAGCTGTAATCAAGAAGTTTAATGTTGAGGCTGTAAAGCTGCATTGATGGAGTCCTATTACCCAGGTCCACCGAGGTGTGTGTGTGTGTGTTTGTGTGTGGGAGGGATAGTAAAGGTGTGATCTACCACCTGGAGGTTACAGACTCACGTGAAGTCAGAGTCTTGGTTTTCGGGCTCGTGTTTTCTCAGGTGATCATCTCTCCGACCTATCATGTGGAGTAAACTTCTAGAAGTAAGCTTTTCACCTCCTCCACCTAGCGATGCTCTTTCTCTCCGCTGCGTAGGAGTCTTCCTCCTGTTGTGTGCTAACATGCTAGCGCTAATGAGGCCAGCTGTCCAAACGCTCAGCCGGTCAGCCAGAAGGGACCGCAGTCTTTGTTGACGCTAGGTGTTACATCTCCTGTTGGAGCACACAGTTTTGTTTCAACACCGCCAACCATTTGGCACGGGGAGACCAATCTTTGTTCACCCCCCACACCACCCAGCAACACCACCAGTCCTTTACTGTCTCTCTCTCACTCTCTCTCTCACTCTCTGTAACCTTTGCTCTACTTCGCAGCTCCAACTTTTATTGTCCTGCTGACGGTTGCCACCTCCCGTCTGTGCACACCAGCACATTGATTTTTCTCTCTACAGCTTTATATTTGATCATTTTCTCTTGACACTGCTGGCGGAGAGTGTTGCCTTTGTAATCGCTGACCTCAGCTCCACACCTGAGTGGCTGTGGCCCCAAACTGCCTCTAAAACTCATCCCGAAGCACCCTCTGTTTCAGGATGAAGTGCTGCACCCTGTTTGGGCTCCTGAGCGGACAATACATCACCTGGCAGAGTTGTTGTGACAGAAAAGAGATTCAGGGAGAGAGGGGGAACAAGGACACAGGGTTTATATAGTCTTCGCCCGCTTTATAAATCCAATTAATTACAGCTTTATTTGAATGAGACACCAGGTTTTGTAGCTCCCAGGTCTATTGCTTGTTAAGAATTTCAAATCAGCTACAAAAGATGTCCCTCACCCCTGACTGAGCCGGACGCACCTCTTTAAATCTGCAACACGGGGCGGTCACGCAGCGCTGAAGAAAAACAGAACTCATTCTGGAGTGAGAGAAAGTGTGAACAGAGTTTGAGAATGAATTAGCTCTCCTGATGATCCCTGGTTGGATTTGCAGCTGCGGCACAGCGGTGTTGACCCCGTGAACAACTCGCCAAATAACAGCGCTTCACCCTCCCCCTCCTCCTCCACACCTCCCTCCCCCTCAGCCTGAACCCTGCCGCACGTCTGCTGAGTTAGTGCGAACGCGAACCAGTCGTAATGACCCGCCCGATGAAGAGAGAAAGGGAGAAACAATTCTCATTGATTGTAACGGAGGACGATGATTCTCACAGATCCGCCTCCTGAGCAGCCACTTCAGAAAGAGGTGGGCGAGAGGGGCGAGGGTGAGGGAAGAAAAAGAGAAAGAACAGCTCAGGTGCTTTGTACTGGCAGTGCGTATTCAGAGAGTGAATGCAGGTGGTGTGTATGTGTGTGTGTGTGTGTGATGTTGGATAAAGTAGCTGGAGAGGTGGTTTTCAGCGCTGCAGCCCGGGCCCTCTGCTGACTGGGCTGCTCTCACAGGAGGATTGATTTGGCCTCCGAGAGGATCTGTAGCTCTCTCAGTGGAACAGAGGGATGGAGGAGGGGGGAGATGGAAGGAGAGTGGGTGGAAGTATCACAGGTGGAATTGAGAGATGGAGAAACAGGGTGGAAATGAAGAGAACACACACACATACATACACACACATGAACACACATGAAGCAGACAGTCAGTCAGGAAAATTTACTCCCCGTAATAACCCTCTCTGTAGGCTGGCTGTCTCTGTGTCTCCTGGCTCCTTCAGCCCATAACACCACCGACCAGGTCACACCGACTCCCACATGGCACACACACTTACACACACACACCACTCCAGCCTGCTTTCTAATGATCTCACACACTGAGACTGTGATTTTTCTCTGTTTCTCTGCAGCACATTGCCTGTTGTTCCTCTGTTTGTTTTAACTGTTGATTCAGATCTGAATTTGAGATCCTTTTAAAAATCAAATCTCTTTTTAAATGACTCTCCGATCATCCTGTCATAGGCTCCCTGCTGTTTTATTCTCTCTTGCTTTAACATCCTATTATTAGAGAAGCCATGAGCAGCATGTGAAGGAGAAATCCATGTTTAAACAGATCCCCGTTGTTCCCACTTCTGTGTCCGTAAAATAAGAATGAGTTACATCTGATCATCTCCACAAAGAGGCTCTCAGAGCAGCGACACTGTGTTATTCCCCTCTATCTCTCTTCACTGTGCTCAACCTGATCCACTGTCCATCCACAGGCGGAAAAACTGTCTAAAAATAATCTCTGTAGAGCAGATTTTCCCAAATCAGTGTAACATCAGTTAAGCCTGAGATAAACTCCAACAGGATGCGAGTGGTTTGAGTTTTATGAAACACTGAGTGAAAGTTGAGAACACAAAAGATAACTGAGCAGATTTAGTCTCATATCGCTCCTCAGGATGAAGATCAGCAGAGATTATTTCATGATTCTCCTGACTGTTGTTCCCTTGTGCGAGATACATATGTGAGGGCAATAAAAGCTGCGTGTATTTGAAATCATAAACTAAACGCTCAATATTTACGATCAGGAAACCCTTAGGGCAGCTTAGCACGACTCTGTGGGTCGTGTGAAACAATAGCCAATCAGGAAGTGAGCTGACAGGAGAGGCCAGCACAACAAAAGCAGACCAGGGGACGAATGTAATACATAAAGTCAGATGGACGTCAGAATTTCGAGGAGCAACTTGTTGATTTGTTGACAGCTACATGACTAAAAAAAACTAACACAGAGAAGAAAACCTTTTTTTAAATTCTAAAATCTATCTCAGGGGTAAAAGAAATGGTAAGGACCTTGAAAGTCAGACAGGGAGAAGCGTTTTTCTACCTGCTCTTAAGTCATAAAAACTGGAAAGAAAACAAATCATACATAATAAATGGATAATAAATGGATCATAATTCTTTTTCCAGCTCGTCCCTGAAGGATTCTGCACACTTTAATCTTTGAAAGTATCGCTGTGCTTTATTTAATTGCTGTGAGCAGCTCTTTACCCTCTTCTCCTTTGACCTTGCTTTAATAGATTTGACATTTAAATGACATTGAACACACACCTAACTTCTCTGACTCAGGGCCTTTCACATTCAGCGCTCTTAATTAACACTAGGAATACCTGGCTCTGTGTCACCTGTTCGCTTGCCTCTAAAGGCTCATAAAGAAACAGACAGAGCCGCTCTGACCTCTGATTCCTCTGTCTCTCAGTGACTAACTACAACAATGTGGTGGAGGCCGGCTCAGAGTCCGATGATGAGGACAAGCTGCACATCGTGGAGGAGGAGGGCAGCCTGGCGGACGGGGCCGACTGCGACAGCACCCTGCCAGATGAGGAGCACCCCAGGGAGCACTGCTGGGACGGAGGTGAGAGCAGACGCACACTCAGAGGGAACATTTATGAGATGAAGAGAGTCACACTGAATCATACAAGCACAACTTATGTCATCTTTATACTCACTGTTTCCACATGGTGCCATTATTCATCACTTATCCTGTCCTGGAAAAGCTCAACACTAAAAGATCCTGTGGAAAATTAATGGTTTCTGTTGATTTTAGCAAAACATTACCTGCTCATTGTTTTCTCATCTTGTTCTGAAGAAACTGACAAAAAGGTCTTGCCTCCGGCCTGTGGGCCTGTGTCCACTAACGTTGCTATCTATCCAAAAACAATTTAACTTTTAGTATTAAGCACCCATCACTCAGTTGAAAACAGTCCAAAATTTGTAGCATCTCTTTCTCCCTGCTGTACATCACTAACCAATCAGAAAGAAGAAGGGGCAGGGCTTCTGACATCATCTTTATCAACCCTACACTGTAAAAAGTGAAATCTAAGCAAGTCATTATGTCTTATTTTTTGTAAAATTTGTCTTGTTAGTCTTGATATGAGTTACATTCTACTGATAAGTCCAGGGAAAAAAATTCAAGTTATTAAAAGACAAAAAGTAGGTCTGAATTGCTTGTAACTTGGCCAAAAAAATCTGCCAATGGGATAAGAAAAAAGTTTCTTGAATCAAGACATCTTTCTCATCCCATTGGCAGATTTTGTTTTACTTGTTACAAGGATTTCAAACATAATTTTTGTCTTTAAAAAACTTGAAATAAGACTTTTTTATGACCTAATCTGGTGGTGGTGGATATGGCTCAAATCAAGAAAAATAAGAAAATTTATACTACAAATAAGAAATAAAGACTTGCTTAGATATCAGTTGCAGTGTAATAGTGATTTTTTTTTTCTATAGAGAAGCCCATTTTTCATGGTAGAACTTCTAGGTCTGGTTCTAATGCTATGCTATGAATTTTGCTAGTTTTTGAATCAGCTTCTTTCTTTATAAATTTACCAAAAAGGGTTTGAACCAGTTCACAGAAAGAAATGAAAACCAGAAACTTTTCCATTTAGCCAGGAACGAAAACAATATCATGACCTTTTAAATTTTGAACGATCCAGAGCTGACCCGGGCCATTAGAAACAATACAAAACCAGTTATTACCTGTATATTTTTTTTGTTTTTGAAATGTCTGTTGTGTGGTTCATGTAGCCCAAATGCAACCACTTCCTTTGTTGCTCCCTCGTGCTCTGGCAAATTTAAATCCCATTATTTGAATGGTAGAACATTTTTTAAACATCTGTTTTCTGGTCAAAAGCTGGGCAGGGTTGCTCAAATTGTAAACAAGAGGCAAAAGAAATTTCAGCCACATTATCATTACAGATAGTATTGAGTTTTTTGCCAAATCTGCTGAAAAATGCATTCACTTTTGTGTTGTAACTGGTTCGAGAACATAGATTTTGGGGTAGAACCCAAAACTGAAAAGGTTAAAATACTTTTTGTCTTTGGAATGAATGATTAGGAAAAAAAATCTGGTTCAAAGCCCTAATAAAAGGGGAGTTGAAGATGCCTCTAAATAACTTATGTATTAAAACTATCATAACTGCAGGTGATGAGCACTCTTTAATTCACTGAGGAGTTTTTGTCACATTTCTCTGATACTGAACCAAATAACATGAATGTAAAAAACAGCAGATAATTATTAAGAATAAAAAAACCCAATGTGATCAAAAGCTTTGTAAATCAGAAGCTTTGACTCAAAAGAAACCTGTACTGCTTCTTGGGCTCTCTCTGGTTTTTAATTAGTTGGTCTGTAAGTCATATTAATCTGACTGTCTGTGATGACCTACATACTCCTCTTCATGTCACGCCTCTTTGTTTGTCCTAAATGAGCACGAGCAGAGTTCTCTGTAGCTTTTTTAGATATCCTCTAACACTTGCTCAGTAAAGAAGCCAGTCCCATCACGTCCTCATCCCCACACAGGTCTTTATGCTGCACTGATAAGTTGCCACATGGGTCCCGATGGCCCCTGGTTCATCTTCAAGGTTATCAAGACGGCCCTGTTTCCTCATTGGTGTTTCAGGGAGGCGTAGCAGTTCACTCCAGAAACTCCCCCCTTCATGGAAGCTCTCCCTTTCAATCATATCAACACACCAATAAAAAAAGGAAAGAAAAGAGCCAAAGCCTGAAAGCTTCTTAGTATTCATGGTTTGATGCTTTAATAATCTAGTTTATTCTTAGTGGTTTCTCCAAAGTTGCCTACCCCAGATAAATTCACCCCACTTCTTTTTCAAATCTTATTTTCCTAGAATGTGAAAATTATGCCAGTGGGGATAAAAGCACTTGATTCACTACTTGCCAGGAATTTTCCTTAGACATGAGCCAGTTTATAGAGGCGAGGCGAAGAAAAGCTTTGAAGCTAGCAGACTCTTTCAGATTACATGAGCAGATTTTTTTTTAACTTCACATCAAGAATCAGAACTTCTAAAGATGTTTTTTTTTATAGAAAGTGTCTTGTTCCTTTGTCAGTCCTACATCACCAACAAACCATCTTAGATATTCTCTCTATCTGCTGAGGAAAAGAACATTACTGAGAAAAGCTGCAGCACATGAATGCAAATGTGCCAGAGACATCTTTGTCTCACGCTGTGACATCAAAGTCTCACTGTTGTTGTTTCGCTTTGACGCAGCGGACGTGATTAAGGCTAAGTTAAGAAACGTTTGCTGACATCTGTGCTCAGTTAAGCACCGGGCTTTTGTCTCATTGTGAAACCCAGAGAGTGAGGAAACAGGTACTACACGTGGTGGCTCCTGACCGAGGCAGGAAGAGCGATATGAACAAAGACAATGCCAACAGAGGGAGAGACCTTCAGGTTCAGAAAACAGCCCCTCCACCTAAGAGCTACAGAGCACTTTATGGCACTGGTGGGCATTGCAGGCGCTGCTGTGAACTCCTTTTTACCTCGGACTGTGTGGAAGTGACATCAGAGACAGCCCGCTGCGACAGGAAGGGCTGACATCACCCCTCTCCCCCTCCATCCAGAACAACAATTGCAGGTGCTGAAGGATGTCAGTGTTTGAACCTGAGCTCAAGGCCTCCTCACTGCTCTTTTAACCCCACACCGCATGTGTATACATCTGTGTGTGTATATATGTGTGTGTAATTGTGACAATGTTAGGTTCAGGCCTGTGCCAAGTACAGTATGTACTATAACACTCTTACAAGCCCCTATGTAGAGAGACACAGGAATATTCAGGGTGTTGCTCCTTGCAGATTTTGGCTGAAGCTTCCACAGCTGAGAGATGTGTGAGGCTGAGGGGGGCTCCGATTTAGCAAGAGGTCAAATTAGCACATGCAAAAATGTCCCGCAACCTATTGCTTTCAGTTCAGGGAGGGATTTCTGGAAATTCCTCTCAAATGAGTTGACCTCAGTTAGTTTCAGTTGCAAGGTTTCGGTTGCATACACACACACACTCACACACACACACACACACATAGACCTCAGAGCTACACACAGCACAGCCACCTATTCCCCAGACCGTGCTGTCATTTTCATCACTGCTCTCAGAGCCGTACCTCTGAGCATAAAGGGAAAGTTGGAGGAAGAATAATGTCATTGGTTTTGGCCTCGGCTTGTGAACATTAAACACTTCAAAGCATGAGTTACGTTGAAACAGCTCAGCGCGCTGGCTGCGCTCCACAGTTATGCCTGATCAGGCATATTTTCTTTTGCTTTCACTCAAACACACACTCACACACACACACACCTACACGGCCCTTTCTCGCTGTCTCCATCTCTCATCTCATGCATCATACACACTCTGCTGTCGCTCTGCATCGCACTGATGAAACACGGAGAAAGCCACAGTCTTTTAAACAAACACTCCTCTCCTGTCTCTCATCCCTCTTTCTGTTGGTTTCACTCCTGAGAACACAAAAGTCTCTGGCGCAGCCTTGAAAAGTGACCACCACCCACTAATCTTCTCCTCAGAGCAGCCCAGTTTGCTTCAAATTAAAACCTTGACACCCCTTCTCCTGGGACTGCAGCGCTCCAAAAGTGGAAGGTGGTTTTTCAGCTCTTTGCCGTCTCTGTTTCTGCCCTCCTTTCTCTTTTTTTACGCTCCTCTTCCCTCTCACTCCTGCTCTTGTTGTGAATCATTCCTCTTGATTATACGGTATCATGGGCCCCCTGCTCGCTGTCATTGCTCATTCACTCCTAAATGATTATGTAGTGGTAGAAAGAGCCGGTGTCGGAGCAGCAAACTGCAGCCTGAACTCCTCTAAAACAGGCTGAGTAACTCCGAGGTGGAGAGAGTGTTGACCTGGGAGGGCGTCTCCTCTACATTTGATGAGTTGTAAAGCTTGATTACATCTCAGAGAACAGGCAGGGCTGGGCTGGAGAGCTTTGATATCGTGAGGTTGCACTTAATGAGAGTGAAAAGGCTGGGTTTAACTGCATGGAAATACAGCCTGCAAGATGGGCAGGGTGTGAGTGGAGTGTGTTTAATGGCACTCGTGCTGCAGTTTTCCAACCTCTCCCACACGATGACACTCATGTCCTCACAGTTGGCCTGACGTGCGGCGATGATATTTGATGTTCCTCAGAAATTCTCTCAAATCCATGTGGATCCTTCGTGCAGCAGAAACACCTACATTCCTGTGTGCCATATGTCATGACGTGAGGCGCAGAGTGAGCCTCCCTCTTGCACAGGAAAGGGGGAATCCCCGGGGAGCTGGAATGATTGTCCAGCGGAGACACTCAGAACAAACTCTTGATAGCGAAGGATAAGCAACCCTTCCTTTGGTTTGGAAATACCTCACATGTTTAATCCAACTCACCTCCTGTTGATGGGAGATAAAGTGAAACATCTTTAGGAATGATGGCGGAGTATTTGAGCTGTTTGTGCCAATTTTTATCGCTGATGCGTCCAAGATTGAATCTACAACGGGTCATGATGCACGACTACAGGAAGCAGAGGGGCAAAGGTCGGCCAGGACAGGAAATGCAAGATGAGATGTGGTTGTATAATGCTGAGGAAAGAAAGAGAGAGAGGAGTGGGTGGTCGGCTGATTTCTGCTCTGAGACGAACCAAAGCAACAGCGTCCAACAAATGAAGACTAAAAACTGCCTTTTTACTCTGAATTGCAGCAGAGTGCCCTGTGACAGACCCTGGGGGCTTCATCCTGGGGCTTTGAACTGACTTTCCTCTTGTGCAGTGGTGCATTCACATCCCTGCGTCAGCACATAAATGGCCTGTGTGATGTTTCATGTCAGGGGAGCAGCCTGATAACACAGCCGCCTCTGAGAGAGAGAGAGAACCCTTCTGGCCTCACACTGTACTTAACAAAGAGCTGAGAGAGACAAACACACACACACACACACACACAAGGAGAGAAAACAACGGCCTGTCATACCTTTGCACCACAGACCCCCCCCCTGATGGGACTCTGTTTCACACTCATGCTCAACATTGAGTAGCTTAAAGGTGTGTTTGAGCGCCAGGATGCTGCCTTTGAGCAGGACAGTGGAGACAGTGTCACATCAGCACTTTATCACATGCGACTTGTTTTTGATATTCAGTGAACAGACTGTGACAAATTAGGACCATATTCTACACAGTTTGGCAACTGTGTACTGTGTATATTTGTAATCTTACATTTCTTTCTTCTTCAGTTCACACTTCCATACATATTTCAGAAATTAAAGGTCACGGCTGACTGGTAGACATGAAGTAGAACTGGTTGTTTCATCTTGTTTCTTATAGATAAACGTAGTGAGGCCAGTGCTGCAAATCTCTGAGATGAAATCACGTTACATTTGCTCTGCTTGGTGAGGTTGGAGTTGGTAGATGAGCACTGGTAGGACATAGCCAGGATTCACTGACACATTTCAGAGCATCAGGCTGTGATGAACACCAAAGTCTGCTCTCTTTCTTGACACTATACTACAAACTGAGTCTAGTCCAATTGTTGTCAAACAATAGTGCTGCATAACTACAAGTAGGTACATTACCTAGTCACTAAGTATCATGGGAAAAGTTTTCTTGAATAAAGAGAAGTAGAGTTAAAAAGAAGATGTGCTCTCCAAAACAAATGTAGGCATTGGCAAGAATCATGTCTTTATAACAGTGAATAATGGTGCTCATGGGAAATGGAGTCTTTATCCCTGAAAAACCCTCCAGAATCCGGCAACACTGCCAAAAAAAACCCTGCAATCTAAGCAAGCGTTAATGTTTTGTTTTAGGACAATGTATATTTTTAGACTTAATATGAGCCACATTTAAGGACTCCAGAAAAATGTCTTGTTTCAAGTTATTTAAAGACAGAAATGATTTTTGAATTGCTTGCAACAAGGAAAACAGCTGTCAAGAAAAAAGTTGCTCATGTGAAGACACTGTTCTGATTTAAAGAAATTTGACAAGCAAATTATTCTTCTCCCTTGGTAGATTTTTTTTAATAATTAGCAATTCAGACATGATTTTTGTTTTTGATATGTTGAAATAAAACATGTTTCTGGACTGGAAAGGTAAATGTGGCTCACATTAAGTCTAAAACGACATTTTCTACTGAAAATAAGGTATAAACACTTGCTATGATTTCAGGTTTTTTAAAGTGCAAGGGTGTCAATGCATGAAACAAAACAAATAGTCCTAACAGAGCCCTTAAAGTTCAACATTTACAGGATAAATGTGTTGTTTCTGTTTTTTTTTTTCTAAAAAGATAAAAATCACAACCATCGTCATGGTGGTCGACAAGCCGCCAGTGTTTTCTCAAAATAAAATTATGACATCTGACAGTTGAGCCTGGCTGCCTCAAAGAGAAAAATGTCATTGGTTTCCCAAAAAGAGAGAGAAAAAGAACCATGATGCATTCCTGGAGTCAGAAAACATTAATTTGAGCGTCTCAGTAGCAAAAACATGACAGCATTGCTCAACTTCACCTCCATGATTTCCACTCTTACTGTGAAGTTTATATCATATCTGCGACTTTACTAAGTGAAGGATGAATCTGGATGAAATGAATGTAGAATACAGGGTAGAAGGCTCCACATATATCAGATTTTGAGCATAAATGAAATCAAAGCTGCCTCCATGGCTGACGCAGAAACAGTCAGAAGTCAAAACTCTGATGTGAGAGAAACTTGGATTTACATACTCCTATAAAACAGTGGTTCAGGTTATTTCTAGTTGTTCCTTACACCAATAAAATGAAGCAGACGTGTAGAGAGAATGATGTTGATGCTCTCAGGTCATGGGAGAAAGCTGTGAGCTATGTAGGGTTAAGCAGCTCTGATGCAACTCTGCCCCTCCTCTGTGTGATGAAAACTCTTCAGTTCAACTTTCTCATCACCTGCTGCACACAAACACACACACACACACACATGTTCACCATCACACTGCTTTCGTTATCTCTCGCAAGGTTCCTTTAAAAGGTCTTTATTAACCATAGCAACTAATGACTTTGCTTGTATTGTTTGAGGACTGTGTTAAGGTGCACCAGAGGAAGCCTGAGCGGGGCTGTGTGTAAGAGTACTGGTATTTAGTGTGCGTCGGTGAGTCATGAAGTGTTACACCTGTTCCCCTCTCTGAGGAGAGCACAGCTGGCCCTGTCTCTCAACACACACACAATTCACAAAGCACAATCCTCAAATCTCCTCCAAGCAGGAGGGAGTTTAAATCAATCTGGAGAACATCTGCCCCGTAAACACCACCACAGGATCCACAGAAGCCTAACTTTGCTGTTAGTTGATAGCTCGGGCTTGTAATGGTCTTCTGTAATGATTCACACAGGCACACTTACATACCCATTGAGGAACACGGAGAGCTTAAATCACCGACACACTATCTTTTTGTTCCGGTATCTACTTCAGGAAGCTCTGTGCAAGCTGGGACGGGAAGAGGGAAGGAAGCTTTAGTGCACCCTAAACTCCATCCTCAGGTTACACTTCCTATAATCCGCCGCGTGGTAATTAGCGCTCGTTAGCCAACTAGCCGGCTCATGTGATGAGGAAGAACGTGCTCAGCTCCCACATGCAGGCTCTGATTTGCTGGAATATTAAGCACAGTATGAAGGCCAGGGCCCTCCAGAGAGCAGAGAGAGAGAGTGTGTGTGTGAGTGTGTGTGATATCCATCCGCTGCAACACATCAGGACAAGATACATCACCTCATTATCAGTCCCGGTCTCAGCAGTACCTTACCTAACGTTGAGTATAAAGGCTTCTCTCTTGCTTGATGCTCATGCTGTAGCCTGTGGCCTTTGATACTAATTAGTTTCCTCCTCTTATTGTGAGCAGCAGCTTTCAGGATGTTATTTTTTTTTATCTCCCAGCTTCATTCTGCCTGAACATGTTGCCATCAAGGCCTGGAATATAAGAGTAAATAAAGACATGACTGGATTATCCCATCTCACATAGATAGATGTCAGTTTCAGCCTGAGAAATAGATAAAAATAGAAATAGAAAAGAAAACCTGAGCAGGTGATCGATGGTTCCACTTAGACTCTGATCAGAGTGTGTTTCTCCCCCCACAGTGAAGGAAGACTGTGTGTCAGACCCTGAGGATGACGTGAGCACAGACGCCCTCATGGAGGAGATGCTCCAGCAAGGAGACACGGCCGTCATCTACCCAGAAGCCCCCGAAGACGAGCCTCAACGCCAGGACACCCCTGAGGCCAGCATCCACGATGAGAACGGTACAAAGAACTCCTCACAGCATCTGAAACCATGAAAACAAATGTCAACCTTTCCTGGGAGGTTTTCTAAGTCTTAGTCTGTCTTTTCCCCAAAATAGACAAAAACTTAAACTCAATTTTATTTGTTTTGCTCTTTTCATCAAGTCAAACAAGCTTCTAAAAATGTGTCACATCAGGAAAGAGAGTCAGAAAATGATAGAATTTGATAAAATACTAAAAGACTGAACTCAGGAGAAAGATGGCAGCCATACAGATTCTCAAAAAAAAGAGGAGATTAAAATCCATATAAGAGGTGATAAGATCAGTACAATAAATAAATAGATAGGACAAATTAATCACATAAGTAGAAATTTATAAGAAGTTGGTACAGCTATAAATGAAAGGATTCAAGGATGTTGGAGATTGAGTTGCGACAAAGATAAAGGAGTGAATCGAGGAACACGGACGTGCAGAGCTTTGAAAAACCAGTAAAGAAAACAACTTTAAAATCGAGTCTAGAAGAAACAAAAAGCCAGTGCAGAGTTTTAAGGAGATGAATAATGTGATCTGTTCTTGTTTAAGGTGTTCAAACTCTGGAGCCAACTTTTTGAATAAGCTGAAGTTTTCTGAGAGACTTTTTGGGCAAACCAGTAAAAAAGGAGTCACAGTAGTCAACACGGTCAAGGAGATGTATTGAACATATGCAGCAAAGTGAACAGCTGCAGTCGTAAATCGTATTGTTTTTGTTGTTTTCACTTTATCCTGGATTTCTGCAAACACATTAGTGGAAGGGAACAATGCTCTGGGACATGTTGAAAAGGTAATATGCAAGTGTAACTCCCCAGATTTTATATGCAAAAAGAATGATCAATCCATCTGATGTAGTTTTAAATCTACCACTAATCAACACTTAACTTGCAAATCATAGCACCAGCACTACGCTCAGTTCCACAGAGTTCATTACTGATAGACTTTAAAAAATAATCACTGAAGCATTTCATGTTATGTTCTCCACACAGACTTCTGCAACCCAATAACACACTTACTCACCAATATTTCACTGATGAGGTATCAATACCACAGTTCAAAGGTGAGATGATGACAAAGCTGCAATGTGATGCTGTTGTGGTCTCATAGGATAAAAAAAAAACCTCATGACTGTGTGAAAAGTCTCAACAGTGTGAGTTAGAGTATAAAAATGTGACTTGAATTATGAGGTACTCAAAAGCTAGTTCAAGCAGGTAACATGAGCTGCAATACAGTTTTACCAAAGCACAGTGTCAACATCATCTCCACCAGCAGGGTCCCAAATCACACACACACACACACACACACACACAGACACACACACACACTCACTTTTCCCCACCTGGGAGCTCATAGCCTGTGTTTCTGCTCCTACAAGGTAATTACTGACCCCTGTGACGGCTCTACCTGCTCCCCGTCCCCCCTCAGGTGTTAACTCCACCCCATTAACGCCACTCTCTGATATCATTACACACGCTGCTATTTGTTAAATGCAGCACAGCAGGGCTTTTATTGCCCCTGGGCTTTTGGCTTTTACCTGCTGCAGCAGCAGAGGGGAAAAAGAGAGGGAGGAAGAGGAGGGGGGAGGAAGAGAAACAGCAACACCTGAGTAAATTTGTCATGTCCGTACGAGCTGACTCACAGCTACCTGTGGGATTATGTGTGTGCGTTCCCATCCCCAGGCCCTCACCTGTACCGCAGGGAACTTAATACATCACCTGTTAACGAAGTAATGCTTTACCTGTGTGGGAGCGGGGCTGTTAAGACCCTCTGTCAGTCAATGAGCTGTGTACACTTTCTCTTACCTGTGTGGGCTATTTTAAATGTGTCAAATCCACCACAAGTGATCAGAGTTTCAGATCAGTGGGAGCTGTCACGGCTCAGAAAGAAGCAGTAAAGCAGATAAAAACAGGTTGTTTTCTTTGACACTACAGGAAGGTGTCACTACAGATCACTAATCAGCTTTCATCCATTTGGTTACCTGGGTGCTGTTTACCTGAGGGGGAGGATCTGTCACAGTCTGGTGAAATAGCAGAGGAGTGTTACCATGGCCTTGTGTAACATCAAAGAGCCCTCCTGGTTGACCATGAGTTTTTAACCCCTTCCTCTCCCTCCTCTTTTCACTCTCACATGACATCCCCCTCTGTGATTTTTCTCTCCCCCCTCAGGAACTCCTGACTCCTTCTCTCAGCTGCTCACCTGTCCGTACTGCGCACGTGGCTACAAGCGTTACAGCTCTCTGAAGGAGCACATAAAGTATCGGCACGAGAGGACGGAGGAGAGCTTCAACTGCCCCGAGTGCAGCTACAGCTTCGCTTACCGCGCTCAGCTGGAGCGGCACATGACGGTCCACAAGAGCGGGCGGGATCAGGTAAAGACAAAAGATAAACCAAAATAATAACCGCAAGTATTAAGATTCATTCTTGAGACCACTATAGTAAATCACACTGTTTTGTTGATTCTCGTGAGCTAACTTTCCATGAGCTCACAGAGTAGACACCTTAATTACAAATCTTTAACCTTAATTTAGAGGTTTGGAAGGAGCAGGAAACTGAGGAGAAAAGTTGGAAATCCAAGTTGGATTCAAACACAGGCAGTCTGCATGAACTTATGTCATTAGAACATGGGAGGCAGTACTTAATCACTATGCCAAATGCGAGCCTGCATATTTCTTTTATCATAGAAAGGCCATATTCATAATCACTAATGATATTTATGTGACCTGCTGCCCAGCCCTCAGGCAGAAAAATTCTATCCTTTATTTTCAAGCTGTTGTTTTCTATTTTTAGTGTTTTAAATTAAAGTGGCATTGCATTCTTTTGAGAAAACTACCTGTGTAACATCCATATAATCTGGCGGGGGAGTTTTCAATCAAAACATTTTTCTTTTAATCATCTTTAAGATCTTCTTTCATTTCTCTTGATAATTAAACCCAAGATTTTCTTTGCTTTAATCAGGGCTTTAAACCAGAATTTTTCTCAAATGGTCTGTTCTTAACAGAAACAGTATTTTATCATTTTGGCTTTTGGGTTTCATCCCAAAATATACATTCTCAAACCAGTTAGAAGCAAAAAAAAAAAATTCCTGAACTGGTTGGTTCCACGTCAGCCATTGACTTTTAAGTTAGCAGGTGAAACAGACATTTTCTACAGGGCTGTTTTTTTCCATAAAGGCAACTATAATTCACCAGGATTGTGTATTATCAGGGGTTGACATTAAAGTGAATTTACCATTTACCCAGAGGGAAGATCTCCGGATAATTTATAGACCAGAAGAGAGAACAAATCCATTCCTACAAACAATCTATCATATCTTTTTGTATTCAACTTACTTGTCTAAATATGCAAGCTTTGACTAGCAGATTTGACAAAAGACTAAATTATTATCTGCATTGTATCCAAGCTGACTCCAGTTTTCTCTGCCTCTTGTTTACATTTTGAGCAACCTTGCCCGGCTTTTGACCAGAGGTTTTAAAAACATTTTATACTTGTAAAAAGTGCATTTTGTGATAACATTTTTGTAATATATTATCTATAATTTGTTGAATCCTCTCCACTCTGCCCCGTGACCAGCATGGCTGGGTCATGAGGGAGTGACATGGGGAGTGAAAGTGTTGGGGCAACATGACCAACATGACAGCAATCAAAGTTTTTTCTG
Source organism: Thalassoma bifasciatum (assembly GCA_008086565.1). Lineage (NCBI taxonomy): Eukaryota > Metazoa > Chordata > Actinopteri > Labriformes > Labridae > Thalassoma > Thalassoma bifasciatum. Next base: position 202,449 of record RPOG01000640.1, read on the forward strand.
GTTTTGCTCCAGAACATTAAAAATTTAAGAGTTTCTGGATTTTGCTTGGGTTTGAAGCCCTGGGTTTAATTAACCGTTTTCAATCAATTTGAAAAAACATGGAGACAAAAAAGAAAGTTAAAACATTATAAAACTTTCAAAAGCAAAATAAACAGGACGACAAGAATCTGAAAGCTTGATTAGATATAATTTTATTTTTTCCTCTCCTCTGAAAATGTGAATGGTCTCTGCTTCTCTTAGATAATGATATTAACATGTATCAGTCTGTACTACACATGTCCTCTTTCACATACTTCAGCAGCACTCCATTATCTGTGATTAGTGTCAGTAGAGCTCTTGTGTTGCTGTTGTAATTAAGCTCTGAGAAAGTGATTCTGAATTATGCAAACCTACACAGACACTCCACCAGCCAGTCTCCTTCTTGAGGCCGCTTACTTCCAAACACGATAAATAAACATGAGCTTTTGCCCCCGATTGATTAATGACACAGTGACATGAATTAGTAGCAGTTCAAAGGTTGTGTTTTCATTGTGTATCTCACTGAGCGTCCCCTCTCTCTCTCTCTCTCTCTCTCTCCTCGTCTGACAGAGACACATCACACAGTCGGGAGGCAATCGTAAATTCAAGTGCACTGAATGTGGCAAAGCATTTAAATACAAGCACCACCTGAAGGAGCACCTACGCATCCACAGCGGTGAGTGGACCACCCCTGTCTCCATGGCAGCGTTGTGTGTATGAGTGTGTGTGTGTGAGTGTGTGAGTGCTGGCCACAGATGTTTCAGTGTCCACTGATTCAATATTTATGTTTTATTTATGTTAAAGCCGATGCTCTGTATTTAGATATCCTTCATTGTGTTACGGTGCATTGTGTGCTCTTCCTTAATGTGCCATAATTGTGTTTCTTTTGGCATTACCGGACAGCAATTAGAGAGGGGCATTTCCCAACGGTGCCATTACATCAGCGTTTAAGCATCATTGAAATGCATTAGAGCTTTTTCCTGCCCATAGCCTAGCTTCTTCATTTAGCTTCATTCACTAATGGAAATCTGTTTCTCTCCCTCTCTTCTATCCATCTCTCGCTCTCACTCTATCAAACATACTGTGGTTTTACTCAGGAGAGAAACCATACGAGTGCTCCAACTGCAAGAAGCGCTTCTCCCACTCAGGCTCGTACAGCTCCCACATCAGCAGTAAGAAGTGCATCAGTGTCATCTCAGTGAACGGCAGACCACGCTCGGGGAACGCCAAAGCCCAAAACCAGGGTCCATCACCGGTGCTGCCCGCGCCCCCCTCTGTCCTCCGCACTCAGATCAGAGAGAAGCTGGAGCACAGCAAACCCCTGCAGGAGCAGCTGCCCCTCAACCAGATCAAGACTGAACCTGTGGACTACGAGTACAAGCCAACTTTGCTCACACCCTCCGCCGTGACCGCCATGAACGGGGGGATTTTCACTGGAGGTGCTGCTGCTCCTCTACAGGGCACAGTCCAGGCCGTGGTCCTGCCCACTGTGGGGCTGGTGTCGCCCATCAGCATCAATCTGGCTGACCTGCAGAACGCTCTCAAAGTGGCGGTGGATGGTAACGTCATTCGCCAGGTGATCGAAAGCAATGCCAAAGGACAGGGGCAGGTGAACTCGGGGTTAACCACTGGAACTCTCCATCCCCCACAGCAGCAACTCATCTCAGCCATCAGTCTGCCCATCGTGGGTCAGGATGGAAATGCAAAAATCATCATAAACTACAGTCTAGACCCCAACCAAGGTCAGATCACACCCCACAACCTGAAACAAGAGCCTGAGCCCATCTCACTGGCTCAGAGCACCACTGACTCCTTCAAGTCCCAGAAACTCCCTGAAGACCTCACCACCAAAGGCTCCAGGCCCCACGAGACGAAAGAAAAAGAGGAAAAGACCACTAAAACCTGTCTCCTGTGTGATAACTGTCCTGGGGGGCTGGAAACTCTCCACGCCCTCAAGCACTGCAAGAAGGACTGTCTTAGGCTGAACGGATCGGGCCTGGATAAGTCAGAGTCTGCTGTTGCTGCTCTGCTGTCAGAGGGAGGACTTTGTAACCAGCCGAAGAACCTGTTGTCCCTGCTCAAGGCCTACTTCGCCTTAAACGCAGAGCCCACCAAGGATGAGCTGGCCAAGATCTCTGACTCAGTCAGCCTCCCCATCCACGTGGTTAAGAAGTGGTTTGACAAAATGCAGGAGGGCCAGATATCACTGGGTGCTCCAACACCTCCCTCAGAGGAAGAGGACACCTGTGAAGCTGGCAGTGTAGTGTCTCTTGTTCCTGGCAAGGACAAGACCATGAGCCCCTCTGTGAACCAAGACAGCCCCACAGAGGCCACCCCAGCTGAAGTTAACGGCACCCACAGTTCGCCAGCCCCCCCTTCACCACTAAACTTGACAGCGGACGGTCCCATCCCAGCCCAGGCATCCGGGAGCACTGAGGGGCCCCTCGACCTGTCGCTGCCAAAGCCTGCGAGAGAGGAGGCAGAGAGAGTGGTGACTAAGTCCCGCGTTTACCCCTCCCCTCCCTCAGGCTCAACTAACGTGGAAGAACCCCTAAACTTAACTTGCACAAAGAAAGAGGCATCGCCACTCTCAGCCATGGGCGGCAGCCCCCTCGCACTGTACGCCAGCCAGCCAAGTGCCAAACCCCTCGACATTGTGACCACAATGCAGTGCCTTAGGGCGCTATCCACTAACAACAAACAGACTATCCTGATCCCACAGCTGGCTTACACCTATACCACTACAGCAAGCAGCCCAGCAGGGACAGAGACGCAGGACACCATCCACCTCAACGGGATAAAGGTGAGCTCACCTTCACTGACTTCACTTTACCCTGTTTTCTCTCCTTGATAAAAGTTCAGGTCAACATTATTTAAAAAAAATATTCTTTATATGTTTATATTTGTACTCAAACATGAAACAAAAAGAACAGAAAGCTGAACAATGAATGTTTGGGTCCCAGAAAGCAGAATTTTTCACAGAAACAGACAGGTTTTTTTGTTTCCAATTTTTGTTCAAAGCTAAGCTAAGAATCTTTACATATAGTGCAGATGTCAAGGTGGGATCTTTCTCGAACCATGTTTGAGGTGGCTTATAAGCGCCACCTTGTGCTACGTCTCCCTTTTTAACTTCTTTGTAACGTTTTGTTTGCATTTCATCTGAAAAAATAGTCTGACAGTATAAACTGCTTTGTTGACTTCCTCATCGTTCAGTGTTTCTTGGGTTTCTTTCGAGGTCAACCACAGCAAAGTGGTTTGAAGCTGAGCCTGTATTTTATAAGTTCATTCTTATTCAGTGTCTGCTCTGGACACCATTTTGAGAAGTAACTGGATCAGAATCAAGTTGGCTTTTCTCTTCTGGGAGCGATCAGTCAAAGCCCTGGGTCTGGATCATTACTCCTTATTGTTCCAAAGCATCAGAACATGACAGATGGTCTGGAAGCATCTCAAATCTGATCAATAACTCTTATATAGAAACGTCAGATTTCAGTGCTTTGTAAAAATGATAGCCTTTAATAGTTCTTCATTGTGCAGACACCTAATGGTGGTGTAATGATGGATGTAGATCTCTGGGTGTGTGAGTGATCTTCCTGTGCTGTCACCAGGAGGACATGAGGCTGCACTTTACTGCAGAGCCTTTATTGATCTGCTGGAATCTGTTTAAACAGCACACCTCTGCCTGCCTCATTGATTCATTGTTGTTGTATTATACTTTCGTGTTAAGTGGATTGGCATAGACCTGGCCTGTAAAATCGAGCAGCGTGTGTTATATTTCTTCTTAATATTGCCCTACATGCTTTGACTGCACCAGTGATGAGTTTTACCAGCCCTGGGAGAGGAAAAGACTGAAGGTGCGCTCATAATTTGTTTCATAGCAAGGGAAATATTGGTTAAGTGCAATTTTACAACTGTCTCCTGAGAACGCACGGGGTGGAAATGACAGGACATCATTTCCTGCAGAGCAGACTCTAAAGCTGTTAACCAATACAGTTCAAATCTGAGTGAGATGAGATTCTTCAAAACAACACAGAGACTGAAATCAGAGTTAATGCAAATATGGCTGCCACAAAAAAATGATAATTTTCCATTATTGGTGATGATAATCTTTTGTCTGCTCATGTTTTGCCACATATTTAAGGGCAAGGTGGTTAGGATACCAGTAAAAAATTGGATAATGTCAGTATCTGCTATAATAACAAGGCAACAAAATATGAACTCAAGGGGATCGAACATTTTTTACTTTAAAAAAACAACAACATAATTTTATAATTTCCACAAAAAAATGCTTATTTGATTCTTAACTATTTTTGTTAATCCTTATGAGTGTGTGTGATCTCTATTTTCTAGTTCTCATGCTGATGTGGTCATTGTGTGGGCATTATGTATTATTCAACAGTCTGCAGTTTGGACTAAAACATTTAGGAACCAGGGTCTGTATGCACAACCAGTCATTACACCATTTTTCAGGACGCTGTAATGGAACGACCCATTTGGCCGCAGCGCTAGTAGACTACAAATAATTGGCCAGTTAACTGATTACACCATGATGTTGAGGCAGGTGCAGAGTGTCATATGTCTGGGGAACTTTCTTGAAAACCCCTTACCAACAAATTCAAATTGCGTAAGTGTACTCTGTATTAACGGTGATAGGAATGAAAAATTTTGTGTCTCTTGAATCAAAATGTGCTCTGTATATCTTGAAATCATCTTACTTTTCCAAAAGAATTATTCAAATACTAAATATCCATTCTCTTCTTACATGTCATCTTGAACGGTTGCACACAAATAGGACGTTCGCCACTTCTAAAACATTCTAACATGTGGTAATCCTGCCATGAGCGTCTGTAATGGTGGGATGTACTGCCAATAAATTTAAAGGCAGAGTATGCAGAAGTTTTCATTAAGTTTTGTTTATTTAATCACATACAAAATCCCAACCGGGCTCCTCCTCTGTGGCTCTGTGTCAGCTGCTGGGCATGCTCACTGCCTCCAGTCATAGCTAATTACATGGCTAACAGTCATAACTTCGTGAACACACCATAGACTGTAAAAAACAGCCCTGTGAGCACCTGCACAATCAAGTGGGAGAAACTTAAGAGCCGTACACTTGACACTTGACTCGGTAAATAAGGTATACTGAAAATAATGTATCATTCTTTCTCCACATGAGTTACATTGGTTGCTATCGTAGCCGTTAGTGATAGCTTTTCCCACTTACTATCATCAACACACAAAGTCACTTGCGCACTGAGCGCTGTGATTGGCTGGTCACCCCCACAATATCTCCTACTCTTCGCTCAGAAATGTCCCAAGTTAACTAAAACATCAACAAAACAGGCGAGGGAAGGGGTCTACAAGGCACAGACACTGGCACACATGAATAGAGGCCCAGAGATGAAGATTGAGCCGGATTATTTCTGTAAAGTTGACATTTTCTTTTCTAGGAAAATCCTACATACTCTACCTTTGATTCTCTATTGGTGTGTTTACCTTTAATTGTTTTCCCCATTAGTACACACTGTTTCTTTTCATCACTAATGACTGAACATGCATACAGGCCCAGGTGACATCACTGTCTCCTTTGCGTTCTGCAACAGACATAACAGTTACCTGTGCTCTCATTAAATGCTAAAAGGACCTAAGACGCATTGGTACATGCAGTTTAGTGAATGAAGAGAGTAAGTGGTGAAGTTGCTGTGACTGATGACAGAGCAGAGACACACACCAGGTGGGACGACATTTGACTTCAGCTACAAGCAAAATAAGTCTAAAACTTTCCTACATATTAAAAAAAAGATTAACTGGCACTTCTCAGTACTTTGGTGTAAGTGGTGTTGAAAAAACGTCAAAGTATTAGGAACCTTGATAACATTATCATTGAGTCCAGTCATGCTGTGTTGGACAAAACCCATAGAACATCATATTGACACTCACTCAAGCATTGTTTTGTTTTTTTACTGTTTAACTGTTTTAGAGTAGTTTCATATTAATATATATAATTGGAAATGTCATTGAAATGCCACCTAATTGGATGGTGACCGATAAATACAAATATCTGTCGGGTTTTTTAAGACTTTTTCATGCTCTGTTGTCTTTTTCAAACACTAACCTCATTTTGAGTTTCTTGTAAATTTCAATGATTTGTGGTTTCCTCCAGGAGGAGAGGCTGGACACAGGCTCAGAAGGTGTGTCCACTGTGGAGGAGCAGAACGACTCAGACTCAGGCCCTCAGAGGAAGAAGATGAAGAAGACAGAGAGCGGCATGTACGCCTGTGACCTCTGCGACAAGATCTTCCAGAAAAGCAGCTCTCTGCTCAGACACAAATACGAACACACAGGTAAATACAAGCTCTCGTATGTTTCTCAGGCTTACATAAAAACATGACCAAAAGAAAAATCAGAACCGGAACTTGTCTCACCATCACGTATTGTTGGCTCCTGGGAAAGATGAGTCAGAGCGTGAGCGAAAAGGGGATTTTGAGTTCCAGCGTAAGAAGGGTGGACACCTCCATTCCTGCAGGTATTACTCAACATGAGCACAGAAGAGGTCTGAGAAGTTCTTTCCGCCAACTCCCCACCTCTGCACTGCCAGCTTCTCATGTGAAGCACCAAATGTTGCAAGAGGCGAGCTCTGGTAGTGATTTGGATCCTTCTGAGATGATGTTTCTGTGGCCAAGTGCAGGTCAACGCTCTCAGAGGCGTTTTACTTTTTTTCTTTATTACTCTGATACCTGGCTTCCAAACACAGTTTTCAGCTCCAAATGACCTCATGCTAGGTGAAACTAGCTGCTCCCTGCCTGGATAAAGTTTCCTTGAAGGTTTTAGAGCGGGTTTGTTGTGATTTTGTTGTAATGTTTTGACATGTTCTCCTTGGATACATTGATGATAGATGCTGTTATGAGCCTTGAATTCAACCTTTCACACACCATCACAGGGACTCTCTGATTGCACTGCATGGATTTGTTTTGTGTTTTAATTTGGTCATGAACAGTTTTCACACTGCAGGAAGTGGAAACAGTCAAAAGGAAGCAAAGACAAAGAACAAGCTGTATGTTGATCGATAAATTTGCTGTTTGAAATATCTCCCTCTGAAGAGGAGGCTGCTGTGAACAGTCTGCAGAGGAAGGATCTGGTTGGCAGCAGCTCTACCTTTCCTTCTCCTGGACTGGTATGAAATAGGTTGACTCCTCTTGAGGATGTGGTTTGGTTGGTGATGTTTACCGAACAGCCTGCATTGGGATTGATTTTTTTGAAGCCTATTTTCTAATCTCCATTTAGCTAGAGGCAAGCAAGATCTTTGGGGAGGTGTTATGTAAACTCAGCACTTCAAGGATACGTCCAAGATAAGAGGGATGTGAGTGTAGTGCTGATACTGAAATGCGGGATTTTTCAAACGATCAAGGTCTTTCCAAACACAAGGACGACGCTGGATAACAGTTTGTCTTTGTGTCCTCTAAAAACACAGCTGTAGATGTTTAGGTTCATGTTCAAGGCTTGATGTCGACTGCATTTCCCATGAGCACCATCATCTACTGTGGTTAAAACGTGTCTAATGCTAAACCTGCATTTTATGTGCAGTGAATGTAAATTAACCCTGTGGTGCATAGTGGTCACTACAGTGGACACCTATTTAAAAGTTATTTACTCCTAAATTCAATGGTTCAAGTGGTGGAAATTCACATCAGCCTGTGTCAGGATATTTTTATTCTTCTTAGGGCCTGAAACATTTTTTTCAATTTTTTTTTCCAAACATATATACATTTTTAAAAAAGTTATAGACAAACACTTGAGGGTGGAAAAGCTTTTAAACTATGAATTATTCAGTGTTAAAATGGATGAAAGAGAGTTAAAATGTTTTGCAAAGCATTAAAAAAAAGATTATTTATGAAATTACAAAAAAAAAGAAAAAGAAAGGAAGTCAAACAAAAAAAGGTCATATTTACATCAAGTTCACGCTGTTATATGTTGAATGCTCAGTTATAGATATTTGGGGGGAAAAATGGAAAACTTTTTTTCATGCCTTAAGACAAATAAAAACACTCAAGGGAAAAATCCTGACACTGACTTTCATAATTCGTGCATCAGACGGTTAATGCTCACAGATAACTTTCTGCCTTTCTTTGTCCATGATGACTTTTAGTAGGCTGCAGAGTGATGAGGTTGTTTATTCATTTGTAAGTGCAAAAGAAACTGAACTGTGTCAACTCTGAGTCCCTAGCATTAGTTAGCTTATAGAATATGAGCATGAGCAGACATGCCAGATTAATATAACTTGTTACAGTTCAAGCTGATGTCAAAAAATGCTGAATAATGAAACTATGCACACACTTTGACTCATTCTCATATGCCAGCCTAAAAATTGAATCCTCTTTTCGAACTTTAAACAGAGAAATATCACACCACAAAACAACATTTTATGAAGAAATAACTATGTTTAAGCTGTTAGGATCATGCAAAACAAACACAGGCACTTATCCATGGACATCACCCTCCACTGGACTTCAGAAGTCTCTCTGAAGATCTTTGTTAGCCCCTGAGTTATCAGCAGTAATAAAAACATGATTAAGAGCTGGTGGCTTTTTGAATTGGAACCTCTGAGCTTTAACAGAAACATTCACAGAGTTGTAAAAACACTCAAATCTCTCTCCACTAAACCCATGTGGCACAGATTATCAAAGCTATTGAACTCCCATTGTTCAGCAACCCAACATATGGAAGTGATACCAGAGAAGACCAATTGTTTTATCTTCCATCGCTCTGCCTGTTTATTGTTTTTCTTTGACGTCTGTGGCTTTTCACTCCACATTATTTCATTTCTCTCAAACAGAGACGTTGATGCGTATTTATTTTCTCTCTCCTGCAGGGAAGCGACCACACGAGTGCGGCATCTGCAGCAAAGCCTTCAAACACAAACACCACCTGATCGAACACATGCGCCTCCACTCGGGGGAGAAACCCTACCAGTGCGACAAGTGCGGCAAGCGCTTCTCCCACTCGGGCTCCTACTCGCAGCACATGAACCACCGCTACTCCTACTGCAAGAAGGAGGCGCAGGGCCAAGGAGGAGGACCGGGGAGCCCAGAGGACGAAGCGGAGGCTCAGGCCGAGATGGAGGCTCTGAACCGGCTGCAGAAGCTCCTGGGAACCCCTCTGGACTTAGACGACCGAGGGAGCAGCACCAGAGAGGAGGAGGAGAGCGAGGAAGAGGAGGAGGAGGAAGGCGCAGTGGACATGGGCGACATCCAGGTGGTGCAGATAGAGGAGGAGGAAGAAAGGAATGAAGAGGAGATGGAGAGAGTATTAGTGGATGGAGGAGGAGCAGAGGAGAAGGAGGAGAGAGAGATGGAAGTGAAAGAGGAGGCTGACACAAGGCAGGAGGAGGTGCTGAGCAGCATTCAGGAAGAGGAGGAAGTCAAAGGAGAGGAAGAGGAGGCGATGGATACAGAAGAAGGAGTGACGGAAGAAGAGAAAGCCGAGGAGGAGGAGGAGGAGGTGACGGAGGAGAGTGGAGACGAAACAAACAGGGAAACGGTTTCTGAAGACTAGAAGGAGACGTCACAGGAGGAAGGAGACTTAAAGAGGAATCAGACTCCTCCAGGAGACACAATCAGACTCCTCCTCTCCCAGCGCCGAAGAGGAGGAGGAGGAGGAGGAGACGTCTGCTCACTCTGACTGTTTGTTTCAGTTCACTACTGTGTAGAAATCCAGGTGTGCCTGAAAAAATACTAGTGACTTTTCCACAGGAGAAGGATGTCTCACTGTTAGAAGAATCCATTTGTAAAGAAATGAAGACGAACATGAATTTTAACAAACGAAGGAAATGCATTATACAGACTTTGGAAGCTAGAGCCGACACGTTTTAGATAATGTTTTATTACTAAAACACCTTGGGTCATTTCTTTTTATCAGTGTTACTAATTTTATCACTCATATTTTAACCTTTAAAAGCTGTACAGTTGGGAGATATTTCTATACCTTTTTATTGCCAATGAACAAAAAAGTCAGTATTTTATTAAGTTGGAAGGAAAATAAGAAAAATCCTGTGCACTACAAGTGGCTTGGTTTACCTTTGGATTGAACAGTTCAGTTGTGTTTTCTACCCTTCAGTATTACCGCACTAGATACACCACGTCATCACGCTAGCAGATGTTAGCATGACTCTTATTTTTGGATGTTTTTGATTGGACTGTGAGCCTTAAGAAGAAAAACAAAGGAGAGCGGGAAAAGTTCCTTTTAGTTATTTTTGTTCCTTTTAGACACATTTTTGTCCAAGTTTCTGTTCATACAGTGTTTCAGAGGACACGTTTGACACTTTGGGAAAATGCTTGATTCATGATTTCGGGAGTTGCATGAGGAGGTCGGATTATCTCGTATGTCTCAAATTTAAGGAACTAACGTACATCTGCGAAACTGGGGTTTATTTTTGTCTTTCATGACGCTTTCAATCATCTGCTCAGGATCAAAGTCCAATAAGTGGCTTTACCATATGTTGAACTAAAGAAAGGCAGGAGAGCTGATTACTTCCCTTATGAGAGTCAAGACTTGGTTCCATTTACAAGGCTAGGAATAAATTTGACAAATACAAACTAAATCAAAAAATACATACAGGTCATGCTGCAATGTCTCTTTAAACATAGAAAAACTGTAAACTTATAACCTTTGTGTAAAAGCTAGTATAACCAGGCTAGACCTAATAATAAATAACGCCAGAAATAAATGCTAGAAAAACACTTAAAAATAACCTAATTATCATGTAGGTCTTTGTGAAGCAGCTCAGGAATTTCCAGTCATGAAAGTATCAAAAAAAAGTTTCTATCACAAAGGTATCCCCCCTTTCTTAATCTCTCCAGTTACCATAACACAAACAGCGTTTCCAAGCAGTGAAACTGTTTTCTATGAAATCCACAGTTCCTCATAAAACCTTTCAGTTTCTTTTTATGAGGCTCGAAAGAGAAAGAAGGAATAGAAATCAGATTTTGATATTGTGTGTTTCTGTGTCTCAAATGAAGCTGATTTTCTCCTGAATTGCTACAAGACGTGTGGATTCTTGGAAAATATTTAAACATCTAAAGTGATAAACTGATGGATCCTTAAAACATCACTGATGGCTGAATTTGTCTTGATGGTAGACATCAGCACAGTATGTCCCACACACTGATGTCAACAGCTTCTGTTTATCTGTTCTGTTGGATCAAGTGAAGGCAGACAGGTCAGTACAGCAAACTGCTGACTCAGAGACATGTTTTGATTGGCCTTGTTCGAGCCCAAAATGTAACAACAACCTGAAATGTAATAATAAAAAAATGTAATGGAACCCTAAATTTTAATAACTTTTTGCCCCAAATACAACAATTTGTTACATTTGTGGCTCAGCAGCTGTTTCATTATTGAACAGTTATTACATTTTGGGTTTTATTACATTTTTTATTACATTTCAGGTCATTGTGACTAACTGGGCTCAAACAGATCAGTGGATGGAGTAAGAAACAGGCCACAGTCTGGACTCGAACCCCACCCCCCCCATTCAAGGCAAACCTCAAACTACAAGACCGCATGTGTTCCAAAATCAGAAATAACTTAACCAGATTTTCAAAATAAGAGCATCTCAAATATTCACCTGAGTTAGCAGAGTTTAAAGAACAGACCATAATCAGTTCATCTCATGTTCACTCTACCTGTGTAACTAAAAAGACAATAATAAGAGAACTGACCCCTCTCTTAACATCACACCTTCTCATCTTCTCAACAAGTGTATTTTCCCCAAATGTCAAACTCTTGCTTTAATGTTGAGAGCGAGCATCAAGAGGATTTAGAAACTCTTCGTACCTTCCCCGTCCTCCCAGCCATATGCAAAAAAAAAGAGAAAAAAAAACAAACTGAAACAAGAGAAAGATGCATATCAGAAGTGCCATTGAACATGCTGTTGAAGCTTCGCAGCATCTATCAGGTATTGCCGGAGCCCAGATCGACCAATAGGCCGGGATACTGTCGACTTTAGCTCGCCGTCGCCGCACCTAAGAGAGCAGAGTTCAGCTGACCATGTATTCATGTTTCACAGATTTCAGAGAAGTCTCTTTTCTTTCTCATCTGAGCGGCTAAACGAACCACGATGCACATGTTTTCTAACAGGTGACGATCATGACGTCTGGTTTTTGAAGTGTGTCCTGCCTTTCAAAGCTTCTTCACTGCACTTGTTTCACACACCATGACGCGCTCTGATGTCTCTTCAGGTTACAAAAAGAAGGCAAACATGAATCCCAGGAGATCAATTCAACACCTTTTTACCCGTCAGTATTATTTTTTTGTCTCTTTTGTTGTCGTATGTTCTGTTTCAGTGTGTGTACTGTATGTTTCAGCAATGGCAGTATTATCCCAGCCCCCTCGGAGATGGGTCTGTCTGTTTAGTCCTAGAGAACTTTTATATTTATGTGTCTTATTTTTTGTATTTCTTTATGGTTATTTATTACACTATGTAGTGTACAATACTGTAGTTTGTATTAATACGATAATATATTTTAGTATGGGAAAAAACATTCAAAGGCAAATAACTACGAGCCTGGAAAGGAGACTCCGGCGTACTGAAGTGTGTTTTTTTCGAACAAACAAAACAATGTTTTCCTCACACCCTGCAAACCTGAAAATTGGAACCTGTGACCTCTCTGCATCCATCTCTCATGTTAGTTTAGTTTTCTTTCCCCTCTCTAATATGAAGCTACTGAACTTTTGAAAACTAATAGTATGTCTAATAGCATGAGTGTGTGCTGTTTTATTGAAGGATTATCCTTAACCACACAAACTGTCCTTTTTGCCAAGCCAAAATAATATTGACGTATGTTATTATGTTTTTATTTGTGCCAATTTGTTACTTTATATGTCAGTGTCAAGACCACGCCCACTTTTATATGCCCCTGCCTTTAACACCATCATCCTTTTTTTATAGTGATTGTTTTTTTTTTTGTTTTTTGGTCGTTCCTTTTATTTTTGTTCATTTTTTATGACTCCCCATCTCACAATAAAATACATCAATTACAAGCTGCTGTGTTTCTCATGATTTGATTATTAAACACACAAACTACACATGAAAACAATATGAGATGTAGCTTTTGATAACTGTGTTAAAACTCCAATGAAGGAGTCAAAACTCACAATTGTCAATTAAATAATAATAATATTCTGCCTTCTTATCATTGTCCCTTCATGACTCATGGTGAATATTTGATGAGGGACATTTTCCAAAATTGGGGACAGTTTTACCGTTCAGAGGATCATCTTCCCAGACCCCACCCTTCCATGAAGCAGCCGGCGTACAAGAAATACGACACTAAAATTTTCATACAGCTTTCATTTTACAACATATTCAATATGGTACTCAACAACTCTTACAGCTGACGTCTTTAAATCAATGGATTTAGTTATAATGGAAAATGTGAGAGTTCAAAAACACTTTAGAGGACATAAAACAAGATTAAATATATGGAATGGAGCAGATATATAGTTCAGGGTGAAGGTTCAGAGATATTGGGGGCAAAAAAATGTTGTTTGCTGGTCGAAATAATCCAACTCTGAAAAACAATCCTGATAAAATCGAGATCCTGATCCTGACAGAAAAACATCCTGACACATTTTGCCCACGTCTCCCCTAATGGAGAACATTTTCCTTGGTCAGAAGCAGAGTTTGCTGAAGTTTACACAACACATAACTGCCAAAAACTGAGCACTTATCATCTGGTATCAAGAGACACTTGAAGAACAGGTGAACTTTGATTCCATCAGTCTGTGATAATGAAATAAGGAGGTTTAAGCAGACTTAGAGACTGATTTTTACAGAAGTCCCTAAAAGAAAAAGTTAGCATATATAACATTCACATTTCTCCAAAGGTTAATAAATATATCAGTAAGAGCAGCTGGACCTTGGTCATTTTTACAAAATCAAATGTAGCTAAATGGGCTGTTTGAAAAAAGCCCATGAGAGTTGTGAAACACTGAGATGCCTTCCAAAATCAAAAACTGTCAACAATTGCACATTTCACCCACTACAAAATAAAATTGTTTCCCCACAGCAGAAGGTCACCAGTCTTGGGCACTGCTATTTTCAGCATCACCAGCTGAAAAGTTTGGGAACCTCAGCGTAGATAACAAGATAAAAACTCCCTACAAGAGCTTTGTGGGAAACTTGTCATAGACAGGATGTTTTAATAACAGGCTCAGAAAAAGTCTGATTACATCATCAGATAAATCAGCTCAAATGTTGGATAAAGGGTATGACTAAGTAGCTGTAGGCTGAGCTATCATCCGAAGTGAAAAATAAATCTGATTCTTGTTTGAGTTTATCCACATCCGACCTCTGTATGCTCTATGACCAGAAAAATACATCTGTACTAAAATTGAAATTAAATTAAATCTTCGCAAAGTTGTAATTATTGGTAAGGAGTGCTTGTTTGAAAGCATGCAATATTACTTCTCTTTGTTTGAGACAACTTTCCCCAAGATGCAAAGTGATGAGGTAATTTGTTTATTTGTCCTGTCGAGCTGTGGTTTGACAATAAGAAATTTTCCTCTGCTATTCTGTCTTTTTTACTTTTTGACTGTCCAGCTCCAGCATCTGACAAAAAGAACAAATAAAACCCCACAAAATTAGTCCAAGAAATACTTTTCCTTAAGTATTGACAGATCTTAGGTCCCTTTGCTAAACTTTACCAGTGTGTGTAGTGTCCTCGAAGGAACTTTATGTTCACATATATTCCATGGTCAGGTGGAACATAGATACTGGGGAGTGGCATTTAGAAATAACTGATGTTGGCACTTATAATTTTATTTTAAATCTTGGATTATGAACAGGTACATATATATATATATATATATGAGTCAGACTTTTCCAGGATCACTTATGAAGTCCTCACAAACCAACAAGCTTTTTTTTAATAATGTCAGACTTCCCTTCAAACTTCATGCCATGATTTTACATTTTGACACACCCCTCAAGGATCCGTTTGAACCTCCTTTTCAGTCCAGAGTGTGTGTGTGTGTGTGTGTGCATGTGTGTGTGTGCATGTGTGTGTGTGCATGTGTGTGTTCGCAGCCCAGCCCAAGGTCAACCCTATTGATCCAGATTATGTTTCCAGGAGGGTCGACCCCCCTCCCATCACCCACAGCCCCTCCACCAGCATGAATTAGTAATGGGATGGACTAAAAATCCATAGTCTGTTGAGGAGCTGAAAATGATACAATAGCTGGTGAACATATTTGATAGTTCTCTCTCACACACACACAGACGCACACACACACACACACACGCTGATGTTACTTCTCTTCCCAGAAGCAGAGCCCAGTTTTCTTTCCAGGAATGTCTTCAGGTTTCCAGAAAGGTGCTGCCGATTGGTGTCTTTGTTCTCAGGTAAAGAAGGTGCGTGGGGTATAATTGAACCCACCAAGACCTCATTGTCTGGAGAGAGAGAGAGAGAGAGCAGTCAAAGAAAGTCTAGGACTGTAACTACCTGAGGGTGCAGGAGAGTGTGTTTGTAAGTGTGTGTTTTGTGACGGAGGGGGTCTGACCCTTTCATCATGCTGAATGGGTCCCTGGAGACACTTGAAAGAGGGGGTTGGCGGAGGAATAATGCTTTATAGGACAGCTAACACCATAACATTACTGTGTCAAACTGTTCCAACAGCATCTTGTAATTGTGCCTATTATAAATGTCTCTAACAGTATTCACAGCAGCCTCTCAAAGTCCAGAAAGGTCAACGTGTGTCGCCTGTGGCTGCGTGTTCAGGATGCGAGGCGCTTTTACAGGCTTTCAGTCCAATCCAGGACTCAAAGCCAAGATATTGCCATATGTTCTGCTGGGCTCAGCATTTCAAAGGAAAATTGAAAAGCTATAACTGCTAAGAGGATATGGAGTGCTCTTGCCAATAATGGTGCAAAAGCCTGATGAAGTATCATGGCTGCCGGGGCTCTGACACCGAGCCAAACCCAGGGGGGCCGCAGCTCCCCAGGGAAATTTAGAGAAAAGCCAAGAGGAGGAGGAAGAAAGAAAAGCCTGAGCTCAGGAAATAGCAGTCACTTAAATATCATGTTCATTTACTCAACCACTAAAGAGCAGAACGTACACACGGACGCTGTGTGTGTAAGTGAGCGAGTGTGTGTGTAAAGAGCCAGGTTAATATGCCACCTCACCTGAAAAATCACTGTTTCAAAGGCTCATTTTGAACACACTGGTCAGCACAGAGCCTGTATAGTAACAGGAAATCAATTTATTTACACATTCAACATCAGGGGCCCAGAAAACATCTGAAACTATCATTAGATTTATCACAGGTTTGTCCTAAAGTGGAGGATGTTTTCTATTAGGTGGTTTCAGTTGCAAAAAGCCTTACATAAGAAAAATACTGAGCAATGCCTTACATCAATGCCATACATCAAAACATCGATATACTGATACCAATGTTGGTATTGGTATCAATCAATACTTATGTGATAAGATCAATACTTAAGTTTTACTTTCTCTTCCTTCAGTGTGTGCTCCTCTCACTCACTTTGCTTCTGAGTACCAGGCTAAATATGTTATATTTTGCTTTAAAAATGTATTAGACCAACACCCAGAGCAGGTTGTTTTGCACTGCTGCTCTACATTAATAGTAAAATGCTGATTTCCTAAATATTTTTTAGGTTTCTGTAATGGTCAATCTGCCAGTATGTGCAAGCTGTTTAAACAAAATGATGTCTTGATTGCTAATATGAATTAGTTGCTGTTATCCATAGATATTCAAATTTACTGTTTTACAGCAAAACAGGGGAAAATTAAAGCACATGGTTATTTTCTGATTGAAAAAAAAAAAGTTTTTACTTTCATATACGAACAGAAACAGTAGTTTTAGTGGTTTTGTGTTATTTTGATAAATTCTGACAAACTGCTTTTCCGTGTAAAAAGTATTGGTATCAATAGTTATGATACTGGCCCTGAATTCACTTGGTATCAGATCTTGACCAAATTTTGCAGGATTACATACCACTAGTTTTTAGTGCTTGATCCTGATTGATGGGTATCATTATAATATCTCTGAGCAGAGAAGAAAGTTGCTGTTCTTGGATTAAGTTGACAAAAAAAAAAAAAAAAAAAAATCAAGTCAGCAGGTCAAATATGGTGACCAACAACTTTGTCTTTGAAACATCACTGAGACAATAGTTAAGCTTTATCAGCAATAATTCACTATACATTATTCCACATGTATGATATATCATGGTTGCCATTTTATGCAGAGTAATCTTATTCCTTTAAAACTCAAAAATCAAATGATGTAAAAACATGATGCAGTATTACAGTAGGTTTATCAAACTACACTTTTTTAGGTAATAAAAACAGAGCAAGTTAGCATTTATGACATGATTTAACATGTTATGCAATATGATACACACATTTAACACGTTAAAAGATGACATGAGTAATAAAAACGCATGTTTCATCACCTACTTAAAGCTGGAAAGCCCAAAATAAAAAGAGAGAAAAAGAACCGATGCAAACATTTTTTGGTCGTCGAATATTAAAATCAGTCTGATTGCTCATTAGTTCAACCATAACTGGATGCTTGTTTTAACAATCCTCTTACAGCAGGGCTTTTCAGCTTAATGATGCCACTTTAAAGTTTTTAAGCTTCCTTGATTTATGAACTGGGACTCAGAAACATCTTTTGTCTTAATGCTTCTCTTTGGATTAATGAAATAATTTAAAACACAGGTTCATGTTTACCAAATGACACCCAGCAGCAGCGGTCAGAGGACTCCAGGGTCAACCACCGAGGAGGTCAGGGAGAATATCTGAGTGTTTATGCGCTTGTGTATGTGTATGTGTGTGTGGGGAGCAAAAGGGTTGATTGGATTGTCATTGTGCTGTATTTAGCTCCTACCTTAAACATCTCTCTGGAGAATTACCCTTCAGCGAGCGTCATAAGAAACCAATCGTTAACCGCACTGCGATCCTGGCTGGTTTCAGGTGTCCTTGTTAAGCAGAGAGTCATTATCCTGAATCCTGGTCACCTTTTACCAATCACTCCAATCACAAATAACGCTTCACTTTCCCCCAATGTATGCACACATTAAACCTCACACACACACACACACAGGCACACACTCATCCTCAGCCTCGTCCACACATCTTTCTCCTCTTGCCTTCCAGCTGAATCCTATTACAGTGTTTCTCAGAGATAAGCCCTGGTGAAATCTATCTATAAATGAAATTTATGCATCATCGTTTAAGCTTGTAATTGCTCAGAGACTCTATTCATTTTATTAGACGGCAGATTGTCTCTGCTGCTGCGCTGAATGTGTGTTAGGAACTGAGTTATTTTGTCCTCTTTTGTACACTTTGGGTTGTTTTGTAGTAAGGACAAAGAGTTTAAAGCTCCACATGCAACTACAATCACAACCTCTGTCTCTCTTTCACATACACACACACACACACACACAAACACACTTTCTCACATGTATGTTGTATTAATGCTCTGGCACTTTCATGCTTTCTTTTCAGGGTGAGGTTCAGGGCTGACTTTCACCACTTCCCCTCCCTGTTACCACATCGGGACTCGAGTTGCGCTAGAAAAACACCAGCGCAACCACAATCATCTCACAACCCCTGCTTCTACACACACACACACACACACACACACACACACATATGTGAGCACATTTGCACACACAGAGTGCAAACCAGTCAGTGTTTGCAGGTACGGCCCTCCCACACTGCTGGGACAACATGGAGCAGCTCTCACTCATGACTAGAATAACAAGGAGCTGCACAGAATTCAATTAAATGGTCTGCTCTTTGAAAAGCTACCACCCACCTGCCTGCACACACACACACACACACACACACACACACACACTGCACTATCCTGTAAGTAACACACCTCCACCCAACTACCCACTCTTGTATGCTTTGGTCCTCCCACACCAGAAAAAAACGCATGTATGATCACACACACACACACACACACACACACACACACACACACACACACACACACAGAAATTCAACTCTCCCCTCTCCTGTGTCTCAGTTGTGTGTGTGTGTGTTTTTAAGTGTGTGTGTAGGAGTGTGTGTACTGTGTAATCCCATTGTCCCGTCCTCCTCAGAGAGGCCTGGACCTTCAAGTGTCGTCTCCAAAGCTCCAACCTGATTGGCTGCTGGAGGTCATCTGCTAAGCCCATAAAAAGGCGTGACATCTCTTTACACTCCTTTAAATGTTCACCTTTTTGTCCTTACAGAGTCTGAGCGCTGCAAGGACTGTATCTCATCGCCTTTGTGGCGCTCACTTGGAAGCAAATGAGACAAACGCCCTCCGTAGCGCTGCTCCGTTCAGGCTGCTCTTATTCCACCTCACGACAGAGGAGATAACGCTCTCTCTCACTGGAGCCCTCATCATGACTTCCTCTCAGGTTTCTGGTGAAAATCAGAGGAAAAAAAGCTTCACTTCTTCTTCAAATCGTCGGTAATCGTCTCTTCCTTTTTCTCAAGAGTTCCTCAGGGGACACTCTCTCTGTACAAACTCCTGTGAGGAGAGTTTTAGTGCTTATGAAACAGACTGAAATTAAAACCAATATCTTTGTACGACTTCTAAAAACATGATCATTTCTATGGAGGAACACTGAAACCTATTCTGCTGAGAAGTGCTAGAATATGTGGTAAACAGCTTTTTTTCACATTTTCCACGACAAGACCTTGTAGCAAGTGATCATTTAACAGGTGAGAGAGAGCGAAGGAAGATTTCTAATGACAAAAAAACATAAAAATGCACAAAATTAGCAAATATATAATCTACAAGGGCTGCCACAATTGGCACTAACAACAGCTCCTACCTAGAATGAAAATTAAAACCTATTTCTTGCTATGTGAATCAAAACTCTCAGATGAACAAAGGTTATAATATAGCTAGACAAGTCAACTCATGAGAGATTTTACATTTCTTGTTTAAACGACAGTTCTTTGTTATAAAATCTCTACAGCACACACAAAATTTGTTTCATGTAAAGACCCGAACAGCAGCAACAGTTAAACATGATCAAGAATTCTGCAATAGGAGTGTCATAAACTGACGTAGACAAAGTTTGGGAACGAATTATCAACCCGATAATTCATCATTTGGTTTCATAAAAGTCCCTCTGATGACATTATACTGGCTGGCAAAGTTAACCAGTAAGAAGCAAGATCTATTCTTTTCCTTTCTCTTTGTTGAAAAGATCAATTTTGCAGTAACATTAACCTCTGGAGTTGGACTGTCAAAAATACAAAGGAGGTCAGAGCAGAAGAAAACTTAACAGGAGAGTGATAGAGCACAGGACAAAAACAAAGGTTTAGCCAGGAGTCTCTTAATATCAATTAACAGTGGAATACAGTCCACCTCACATGGCCTGGTTTGCTATTGGGACTGAGAAAGATATATTCAATGTCTGAGTCGACTCTGAATGCAGCATAATAAAAACAAACATTTATCACGCTGTCGATGTCCAATGGGTTAATGGACACAGGCCCTAAAAGAGTGAAGACACTCAACATGTTTCCTCTTATTTTCACATCAGAACAGAACAGTGGAGTCATTTTAAAGATGTTCTGTTTCAAACAGCACAATAATTCCCACAGAGAGCGATCCATAGAGCGGGGAAAGTCATGAAGGAAACATCCAGATGTGTTTCTTCACCGTGAATCACTCAGCACTCAGCAGCTGAACTCAGATAATCCAGCTCCCAGCCTTCTCACATTCAGCCTGACTCCTCTCTCACACATTTTGTCTGCTACTTTTTTTTTTCTTTGCAGACCTTTCTGTCCTAAAAAAGATTGTGTCCATTCCCTCTGTCCCGCTGTGCCCAACCTTTGGTTCCTCTCCACCCCAGACCAGGTGACCTTTAACCTTGGCCTTTGGCTGACTCCAGTGGGAGATGTTGGTGTGTGCGTGTGCATGTTTCATAGAGCAGACGTGAAAAGAGAGGATGTTTAGTGCTTCAGCAACCTTGGTGGTCAATACTCCAACCTGAGCTCCTGTCCTCCATTCACCTCTCTGTACTCACACGCGCACACACTGACACACACTGTGTCCATCCACTCCTCCTCCTCCTCACATTTCACCCACAAATATGTGTTTCCTGCTTCTCCTCCAGCTTGGACAGCACCTGTTGTTTCATATCCAGAGATTATCAACAGTTCTGCCTTCCCCCCTCGGCTTAGAGACTCACTGTTTTACACAACAGTGTCTGGAAAACTGCAAAAAAGAGACGGCGATTGTGAGATTGTGTTTGCCAATTTGAGACAAAAGCGAATAAGGCAGTAGTGTGGATCAGATATTTAGATTTAAATATGTTTGAAAGAGTCATAGAGGGGTTTAAGGTTGGTGGTACCGCTTCTACAAGATACTCTTACAAATGTCTTCTGAGTCTTTGAACTGTTCTTCCAAAGTTTATATTTGCAAAAGGTTTTCTTCTGAGGGCCAGATTTGATTTTGTGAAAACGACTGAAGTCCAGCACTTCTATGGGCATAACATTTGAATATTCTATTTGTGAACCTTGCCTTTAGTGATTTCTGTAAAAATTAGTCTCTAAGTCTGCTCGAACATCCTTGTTCCATCACCACAGACTGATGAAATCAAAGCTCACCTGTCCCTCAGGTGTTGCTTTATACCAGATGATAAGTAAACAGTTTTCTGCAGTTACCTGCTGTGCAAACATTGACTCTGCTTCTGATCAAGGAAAATGTTCTTCAGGGGGTCATATGGGCAAAATATGTCAGGGTGTTTTTCTGTCATGATCCGATCTGGATTTTTTTTTTTTTTTTTTGTCTTCTGATGTGTTTTTTGAACTCACACATATTCGCATCATGATGAATATATTCATTTGAATAACTCTGCTTTAAAGGTAGGGTCTGCAGGATATTCCAAAAATTAACTCTCAACTTTTTCAGGTATAATCCTACTCAATCATAATCTATGGACTTCTATACATGTGTGTCAGTGTCACCCCACCCCAAAATCAACACCCCTTTGATTGATAGTTATGATTCTTTTACTTCTTCATTGGAGTTTTAACAGTTACCAAAAGCTACAGCTCAGTAATTCATGTGGGCGATGTGGAGAAAATACGTCAGGGTCAGGATCTGGATTTGATCAGGCTTGTCTTTTCATATTCAGACTATTTTAAACTTCAAGAATTTTTGGAAAACAAATATTTCTCTCCAATCCTGCTTTCATGACATTCTTTCTGGCCCATCCTAAAAATTTAATTTTTGTCGTGTGTTCTTTAATGTAGTTTTTGAACTCTCACATTTTCTAACCATGATAATTTCATTCATTTAAAGGCATCAGCTGTGAGAGTTGCTGAGTTTCTGCAGAATGTACAGAGTTTTAGCTTTACACAAGTGGCCTATGCACAGTCCAAATGAAGCATAGTGACTAAATGCACCTTGGTTTTGTTTGTGACCTTGACGGAAAATGTAAATGTACTCAGGATTTAAAGCATGATTTACTTTAGTGTCATAATTAATACACTGTAAGATGAAAGCTGGGGGTCGTATGAAGATGGACCTTGGGCCTAAATTTAGACAGGCCTGTTTCAAGAGGTATTACTTGAAAGAACAGACTGTTTCCATTGAAATATTGTGTATTATGAAGCATTTACATGACTACTCCCAAACTGTTTTTCTCTCATGTACATAAAAAACCATAACCAACGCCTCAGCACGTCTTCTGTAAATGCACGTCACTCATTTTATTTAAAGCCATTCCTGCTTCAGCAACACCTCTCTGACGCCTCGGGCGACCTCAGCCAGTCATATTTCTGAAAGTGTTTATTTTAGAAATAATATGAGGATTCGAGCGACGCACAACACCCTGAAATACATGAACAAATCTCACTTGGAGACATCATCACATTGCCCCAAGGCTGCCAGAGTGGCTCATCCCACCCTCCTCCTTCTCAATATTGAAGCGCCAATGTTTCCATATGAGGCTTTCACACGTCAGTAAAGATCCGTACCGTCAGCATCAACGTGAGCAGGCTACACAGAGTCTGACGGGGAGTGTTGTGTTAGAAGAGGAGCTCCATCCAAGGATTACTTCAGGTATTGATCGCACATTCGCACTTTTATTTCATTCTCTTATCCCATTTGACAAAAATGTCTCTTAAAGAAATGATGTCCCCGGTTAAAGAGGGAAGAGTGAGGAACTGAGGAAGGGGGAGGGAAAGAAAGGGGATGAGGAGGGATCCTAATCAGTACAGGCAGCATCCATTCTCTCCTTCTGTCTCTGTCTGTCCCCATTTCCTCCTCATCTTTTCATTAAGACACCACAGGCTTCGAATCTGTGCCCGCGTCCATCAGCACCCCTGACCTTTGACCTCCACAGGGCCCCTGTGCTGTATGTGTGAGGTTTCTGTGCTGAGGGCCCTCCCCTTAGGCCTCTGTCTGTCCCTGTCATCATTCAGGAGTTGGATGCAGGGGGGCGTTTTTGGGGGCCATCAGGGACGGAGCCAGAGCCCTGAGTTGGTGTAAATGACAAGAAGTGGAAGCAGAGGAAGATTGACTCTCCTCAGGAAATCAGAGAAAGAGGTTTCATGTGTGGGTCGTGCGTGTAATCTAACCCGTCTCTCCTGGTGCCCCCCCTTCCTTCCACCTCAGGAAGGAGAACAGGTTGGAGCTCCATCTTTCTGTGCCAGATGGCTCCACATTGACAAATCAATTAGACTCCACCTCATCACCAGGGGGACCGGGGCTACAAACCCTCCCTGCCTCCCCTCCCCAACACCCCAGGGTCCTCAGTGGACCACTCTTCCATCTCTCCTCGCCCTTAATCACCCTCTTGATCCCAAGAAAGCTCTGACTGGGTAGAAAGGGTGAAGAGGCAAGAGAAAGAAATAAGATTAAAACAAAGAAGCTGGCAGCACATGAATCAGCCAGCATCAATATGGATGACTTCCATGTTAATGCAGAAGGGACCGGAGAGGAGCAGTGGCAAAAGCCTGATTCTGTGTGTGCGTGTGTGTGTGTGTGTGTGTGTGTTTACCAGCTCAGTCAGAGCAGATTTGCCGTGCGCTGAGGAGCCAAGTGTCTCTGGTTGTTTTTCTTTCCCTGTGTGGAGGTGGGAGAGGAGGATGAGGAAGATGAGGAGGAGGAGGAGGAGGAGGGTGGACGTTTGGGGAAGTTAATCCAAGGAGAACAAACAGCGCAGCCTGGAGCAGGTATGCATCTGGGTCGCAGAGAAAAGGGTGAATCCATGTTCTTTACCACCCCTTAGTGGTGCAGGAGGGATACTGCAGGGAGAAGTTCAACCACAAATCTGACTCCACACAGACTGTGAGGAGCAGAATGAAACAACTGCAGAATGTAGGTTTGATTAGTGTCAAAACTTTGATCTGAAACACAGACCCATTCACTGTGTGGTATGTTTGTCCCTCCTTGCTTTGTTTGTTGTAATGCCTCCCCTCTCTTTCAGAAAATGTCACTTACTACCTTGACATGTTTCCTGCTCTTGTGGTTGTCGTCCAGCCCTCATTGTTTCCACCTGTGCCTCATTACCCTGTCTATAAATAGTCTGTGTCTCTCTTTGTCCTGTCTGTTTGCTCTGTCTTGTTTCAAGTGTTTTTGTTTCTGGAGCCAGACTTTTTTTTGTCCAGGTAGAAAATAAGTGCTCATTTCAGGTCTTGACTTTTGTAATCTGTTTCACCTGCCACAGTCAGTCATTTTTCAATCTTTTTAATTAGTCCAGAGTGCTGCTGCTGGGCTATTGACCAAATCAAGTCAAATGACTCATATCAAAACAATTTTATTCCCCCTACTCTGTCTTTCAGTTTAAATTCAGGATTCATTTTAAACTTCTTATTTTAGTGTACAGAGCTGTGCATGGTCAGGCTCCTGAGTGTCCTCCTCCACCCTGACTTCACCTGTAGGTCACTCAGGCCTTGTTGAAGTCAAATATGTAACAACAACCAAATATCCAACAACATCCTGAAATGTGATGAGGAAAAATGTAACAAAAAACAAAATGTTTTAACTGGTCAATAATGTAACAAAATTACTGAGCCTGAAATGTAACAACAACAACAAAAAAAACAGTTCAACCTAAAATGTAACAACTTGTGACATTTTGGGCAAAAATGTTTTATGACTTGGGTACAGCATCTGTCACATTATTGACCATTCCAGGTATTATTTCATTTTTTATTATATCTCAGGTCACTGATACAAATCAGGCTCTAACAGGTCTTTTTACCTGGGCTTGTAGGTTGTACCTGAAGCTTGACTAAGAGTAAAAGGTGACTGTGCTTTTGAAGTGGTAGCTCCAACATTGTGGAACAATCTTCCTCCAAATGTTGCTTTAGTTGTTTCTGCTGACACATGATAAAACAATTTGAGACACCTTTATTTACACAGACCTTTGACTCCGCATCTGCATATACTTACCATTTATTCTTAATTATGCTGGGTTTTTATTGTTGTTGTTTTTTTGTTGTTTGTTTGTTTTTTGGTTGATGTTCTATGATTTCATTTAATGTTTTACTAAGCACTTTGTGATTCTATCCAATGAATCCTGCTATACTAGATACATGAAAAAAGAACTTTACTTAACTTCTTTTGTCCATGGTTGTTTTTGGCCAGGATCTCCTTTTTGTTCTCTTGCTCTCAAGTTTTGCAGCCTTTGCTTAGGTTTTATTTGTTGCTTTTTAATCAGAGTTTCTGTGGTTTTTCTTGTTTTTATCTTTCTTTTCAATAAAGACAATTCTTTGCTACCACATTGAGTCGAGTGCTTGGGTCTTGTCAAATATTTGTAATTAGCCAACAATGGTTTGAAATACAGTGCATGTCTTAAAACAATAAAACTGTCTGATTTAAATTACATAGAAAATTATCACGTGGGACTACAGCACTTATGGTACCAGTCAATCAGATGGATGATGGGTCAGGTAATGGGCAAACACTAATTTTTCAGTCACATACTCACATTTGCATCTTTCTGTGCTCATCATTCATGATGATCATTCAACACCCTGTGATACCACACTTCTAAACGGTGTGACAATAGTGTAGGCTCTCTGCTTCATCAAGAACTGGTTTATTTTTCTAAAAAGAAATCATAATTCTGCCTCAGCTCTTGGTTTACTTGTTATATTTTAGTTAAACTTTGCTCTGTTTTCTGTCAGTGACTCACAACTGGTCTCAGACGAGAGGGTACACTGGATTTACAGGTAAGTGGCGCTGTCTACTGCAATGAGTATTAACATTTAATAACTAAACCCTGAATAAAAGATGATCCCTCTTCTTTTAGATGTAATGCGAGGGAAGAACAATTAGATTAGTACGGATGGTAAAGCAAAGGTTTTTCAGAGTTGAAGATGTGCTGAGCAGGATATAGGACAGGCAATTTTAACATAAGATAAGATACTCCTTTATTTATTCCATAATGAGGAAATTCACAGCCACAACAGCAATCCAAGGAAAAACATAGTGCAAAAGTTCCAAGAATATATGAATATAATGGTATCATAAGGGTCAACCAAAAAAGAACAACAAAGACAGAGCTGCTGCAACAAGCTGCTGCTGAACAGTGCTTAAAAAAGTAGAAATAGAAATTGATTAATCAATTTATTAATAAGAAAAGTCCATTAGAGGCAACAGCTTGGCCATGGTTCTATTTTCAGCCTCAACTTCCACAGTAATGATGTTTGATACCATTGATTTCCTTACCAATCCAATACTTAGTAAAATTCAGGCTGGTATCGGAGACACCTATTTGACACCAATATTGTACCTATTAGACTGGTTGTAAATACTAATAGATATAACAGATAAAATGTTATTTTTTTAACATTTTTTCCAGATTTTTTCTAAGATTACTATGGCATTTTTATTGCAATGTCTCTTAATAATCTGACAACACTTTGTCTATGTAATTCACTTAAAATGATCAATTTTCTAGAAATCCCACCTGAATGAATCTGGGAGTCGAAATACCTGCATATATGATTCTGTTTGCACTCTGTCATTGTGTTTTCAGACTGAGTGACTGACTGAGCAGTGTGCTGCTGTGAGAATACATTATGAACTTACCCAGGCAGAAAAAAAATAGTTCCCAGCAACTGTGTATGATTCAAATGAGAGCACAATAGTTTAGTTTCTTTCCAATGTATTCCTATTAATTTTTCACATTACTTCAAATAAAAAAGTATCAAAAGTATCAATATTTTATTTTGACAATCTATGCTACAGGATAAAGATCTGGTATCGGTAGTATTGATATTTCAGTATCGATCTGCACATCACTACTCCACAGGGTCCAGGACTGAACTAGACGTCTTCACCAGTCTGTTCAGTCTCTCTCCTCTATCCTGTCCGCTCACAGCAGGTGAAGTCCTTCAAATGTGGAGTTGTGGCCAATGTTAGCTTCGTTAGCTATGTCGCTGTGATAAGCATGATGCCTCTGGTTTTCTCTCTGCTGGGTTCGCTGGTCCATTAACTGGCGACAGAGTTTACATTCCCCATAGCAATGGATGGAAGGACAGGTCAATCTTATTGCTCACTAACTAACACAGCAGTACTGGTATGTCATCCAGGCTCCTTTTCCTCAGCTCGGGCCTCCACCAGTTAGCATTAATATGCTACATGCTGCTAACAGCTTAATCCCTGTATGTAAACAATGCGGCCATTGTTACATGTAAGACACATACAGGAATGGAAAAAGGAAAAACACTGCTGCAAACACAACTAGTTTGGTGTAAATGACCAGCAAATGAGGTATAAAAAGTGATAGCAAGCACAGAATTTGAAGATAATTGACTAGAAAAAAAGAAAACGGGCAAAAAGAGCATCAAAGGCAGAGCTGCTGCAACAAGCTGCCATTGGAGCAACGCTTAGCAACCAAAGTTTAGGAGGTATTGGACACTACATGGACAAACCCGTGAGCTGGAACGCCCCCCAAAAAACTTTGTTTGGCTGCACAGGTGCTCACTCTTGAAGATCTGTTGTTTACGTGTTTGGTTTAAAAGCAATTGTTCATAAAACAGAATCTGAGAGGTAAAAGCAACAGGAGTGAGTCTGCTCCTGATGCTTCTGGAAAATATGTCTGTCTGTTTGAGGCCATCAGTTCACTGGTGCAGGAGTGAGAGAAAGGTGGGAGGCAGGTTTCATGGTGGGGAGGGGTGATGGGGGTGATGTAGAGATGTGTGGGTGCCCTCCTGGCTCGTCTCAATCTGTGCGTCCCTTTACTCATCCGATCTGGGGGCAGCGGTGAGAGAGAAAGAGAGCGCTGACGCCGAGACCCCTGGGGAGAGATTAGCGTTGACAGCACAACAAAGAAGAATTATGCCAGGGGGCCCTCCGCTCTTCGACAAATTCAAATGTAATGTATGGCTTTAACTGCGCCAAGGAGGATCAACATAATATATGATCGACCCACTTTGCGGTGCGCTCCGCTGGCAGTGATGTAAAAGCGATTTATGCCCGTAAAAATGTGCAGGCTAATTAAGTAAGACGTTGGCACAGGAGCAAATCCAATGAGCTTATGAGAGAGCTGGCAGAGTAGCCCCCACCCCCCACCCCCACCCCAGAAAGAAGGTCTACCTGCAGTGAGAGGAGGAAAACTTTAACTTAACTTCGAGGCGTCATCGAGATCGTCTGTAAACGTCCACATGTGAGGCTGTTGATCCTTTAATTAAAATCTTGTTTGTGATTTGTTTAGGGGCCCCCTCCTGCAGCGTTGGGGGGCCCAGGGCCGCTGTAATTACGCAGCGCCTTTCCTCCAATCAGGCAGCTGTGATGGAGGAACTGTCCTAATTACAGCCTCGATGGAGAGAGGCTTCACCAGGGGAATACATGCACTGTTAGCTAACAGAGTCTGGAGCCAACAGTGTTAATGAGACAAGGTGAAACACTCTCCAGACCACCACGCTCTGAACAGGTTCATTGGAAAAAGGCAAATGTCATGATTGGGTATAAAAGGAGCATCCCCGAAAGGCTCAGTCTCTCACAAGCAAAGATGGAGCAATGCCCACCACTTTGTCAACAACTGCATGAGCACATAGTCCAACAGTGTCAGAACAATGTTTCTTAATGTACAGATGAAGGAATTCATGGATTTCATCATCTACAGTCCATAATATCATCAAAAGATTCAGAGAATCTCGAGAAATCTTTGCAAGGCCCAAAAGCAACATTGAACACCTGTGACCTTTGACCCCCTCAGGCAGCTCTGCATTAAAAAACCACATCATTTTGTAAAGGATCTTACCCTGTGGGCTCAGGAACACTTTAGAAAACCATTATCAGTTAACACAGTTCATCACTACATCTACAAGTGACAGTTCAAACTCTACCATGCAAAGCCATATATCAGCAGCAGACATATATGCTGCCACCACCAGCTTTTCTGGGCCCAAGCTCATTTGAGATGGACTGACACAAAGTAGAAAGTCTGCTGTGGTCTGACGAGTCCACATTTCAAACTGTTTTTGGAAATCATGGGTGTGGTGTCCCCCTGGCCAAAGAGGAAAAGAACAATCTGGATTGTTTTTTGCACAAAGTTCAAGAGCCTGCATCCGTGCTGGTATGAGGGTGTGTTAGTGTCCATGGCATCATGGGTAACTGTCACATCTGTAAAAGCTGCATCAATGCTGAAAGGCACATGCAGGTTTTGGAGCGACACATGCTGCCATCCAAGCAACGTCTTTTTCAGGGATGTCTCTGCTTATTTTAGCAAGACAATGCTTAGACTGTTCTGCACCTGTTACAACAGCGTGGCTTTGTAGTAAAAGAGTGCAGCTTTTACACTGGCCTGCCTGCAGTCTCCTATTAAGAATATGTGGCACATAATGAAGCACAAAATACAACAACGGAGACCCCAGACAGTTGAATGTGCAGATAATGTATTGGCACAAGTAACTTCTTCATGTCACAAGTGGTAAAGCTCCTAGAAATGAGCAAAATACAAATTTGGCACCAAGCAGACCAACTGGAGTTCTGCAGTGAAATTTGGTTTGCATTAGATGAATTACAGTTTGTATCAGCACACATCATTTTAGCCCCAGAGGTTATGGTTCGGGCCATCCTCAAACCTCATTACTCAGTCCAGGCTGGGGGATCTGGGTTTTTTTCTTTTTTATCAAGGTGCCTCTGCTCCTGGCTACACCTCACCCCCCGCATCAGTCTTAATCAAAAGAAAGCACTTTCTGAGTGTAATCATCACTTAACAGCCTCAAACCCCCCTACATGCCACCAACACATAATCCAGGGCGTCCAGGGGGAACAGTGTGTCTGTGCAGGGGAATGAGGGGCGGTCAGCCAGCTCAGCCCATCTCTCTAATGAGCTGCTGAACAGGCCGTGTCAGAGACCCACACAGGCTAACGACCACCTCAGGTACCCCACTTTATGGAGGATGCAGACACTATATTTGATGTTAATATTCCAGCCTGGAGGAAGATGTTATAAGCAGGAGTTGACAGAGCTGAAGAAGAACACAGAGGGAGTGTGGAGTTCATTGAAGTCCCCTTCCACCTCTGCATACATATAGCATGCCACGCTTGTCTCTGTGTTCCCACTCTCTTCACACAGTTAATTTCCCCAGACCCCCATCGCAGCTGCAGCAGGTACACCTCAGAGAGGTGTAACACAGGGCTGCTTCTCAAATCTCTTACACACCCCCATCCCCGAACTGTTTCAATACTCAATCAAAGCAGGGAAAACTCACAGTGGAGACTGTTGAACCGGCTTCAGCAGGTGAGGAGGAGAGGAGGCGTGTTCTTCTTAAAGCAGCAGCTGTAACCAGGCAAAGGTAAACAAATAGACATGCAGAGAGAGCGGCCATTATCTGTCACACTGCGCTCATACAGGCCTGCCTTGTATTTATTGCCTATTTAATGGACTTGATTGTATTACTGAAGGTAAGAAGGGAAAAAAAATCCATTGCCAGCTAGAAGGTGCTTTCAGCATCCTGCAATTACCTTATGTAAATCCTGGCCTGGAATGTTGATCCACTGCTATTTAAAATGCATTGAATTTCCATGGAAAATGATCCACTCCTGCCGCTTCAAGCTCATTAATAACAACCACGGGCCGGGCCTGACATTTGGAATACTTACACGCTTACTTAGCATTGCCATGCATGTGAGAAGACTGCATGGGCTGCCGTGTGCTGCAGCTCTGACAGCACATTTAGAAAAAAAGAATGGCTTTGAATTAAAGTGCACCAGCAAATGAGTTATTCCTGCAACTAGATCCTGTTCTTCTGACGTGTGTTGTTCTACTTTAAGTGCTCAGGAGTGAAAAGAGCATGAAGCATTTAGCCTTCTCTGTGTTTACCCAAACAGCTCCATTACCTAGTTTTACCAGTGCATTAGCATAGTCATTTCACTGCTGCATGATAGCTGTTTTACTAAAGGAGCAGTTCACACAATTAATATTTTCACTCAGTTACCATTTGTATTATGCATTGCTATGCATTTACTTTTGATTTTGTGCTCAGGTAGTTTGTTAACCCATGCACTCCATCAAAAAGGACCATTAAATTAATTTTTACAGCAGTTAATCCAACACCACAGAAGGTTTACACATGCCTTAGAATGTCAAACAAGAAGGGGGATGGGGATCTGACAAACCTTTGCCTTGTAGGTGAAATGTGAGACAAATGAAACTAGTAGATGAGTTCAGTGTGGAAAAATACCCAACAGCAACAGGTTTGAAGCGCCACATATACAAAGAGAGACAAGACATTTCAAGTCTTGCACAGCCTCATGGGTGATCAGCAAATGTGGCCTGTGGCTTTAAGCCTAAAGTCTAACTGCACATCAGCCCTGCAAAACAAACTGGGTCCAGGTGAAGCTTCAGTGCCACCAAAGACCAGGAACATCACACCAGTACCAATCACTGTTACTTGTACATCACTCTGCAGTGGAGCAGTTGAAAGAGAAAGTGTGTACTGCATTCCATGCTTGTATTATATTAATGACTCCCCCTTTATTCTCATTTCTAATAACTAAAAAGTCAACCTGAACAACACTGACAAATCAAACTGATTACATTACAGCTATCCAATTATTGAACACATTCGGCTTTACCATGTTTAGCAAGACTCTGCAGTGTTTTTATTTATGGTATAATGACCATGCAAGCATAAATGAACCATGTGGTCTTGACACTGATAAAAGTTTATTTACCCTATCTGTATCTGTGTCAAGCAGCTTGCAGAATGTAAATGCATCCCGATAATTCTCCTCTTGCACACATCATTGATCTGCTTTTTGACATAGATTCATAAGTCAAGATTGAAATACCTTTTTTGTATGCTTGTTTATTTTTTTGTGTTTGTTTGTTTTTTAGTTTTTTTCAATGTTCAATTCATAATCTGTATAATAGACATGATACACACACATATATATACATACATACATATATACATACATACAAACACACATACATACATACACATACATACATATATGCATTCATACATACATACATACATAAATACATACATACATACATACATACATACATACATACATACATACAAACATACATACATACATACACACACACACATACATACATACATACATACATACATACATACACACACACACACACACACACACACACATACATACACACATACATACATACATACATACATACATACATACATACATACATACATACATACATACAAACACATACATACATACACATACATACATATATACATACATACATACATACATACATACATATATATGTTGCCATTAATTGTCTGATTTATTCTTCTGTAATTCCAGGAGATATTGTCCAGGAGCCCATTTCTCTTTGCTGAAAAATAGGGGAAAAATAAGAAAACGTGCCCCAATAAATACCACAATAAAGACCATCCCTGTAAAAAAAAAAAAAAAAAAAAAATTATTTTTAGGACTTGCCAATGGAATCCCACTTCCACCAGATACAAAATAGGACTATTATAACAAGCATCATGTGTAAATGAAACTTGATTCAGAGGAATATGAAATAGAAATGAAAAACGGTTTGTCTGTTTTTGTTATTGTTTCCTTATTTTAGAATAAAGTGTAAAGTATGATATTTTAGTTTGATTTTTTTTTTATTGCCAAGTCTCAAAGATTCGTGGTGTCTTTTTCTATGATTTATTTTTATTAGGCTTATTTGGATTTCCATTAGCCTTCCCACTGAATCAGATGTTCCCTCTGGTGTCCACTTCAGCCCTATATTGCTCCATAAATCATATAAATCTACATACAGCATTTTAATGCATGCTATCATTTTTGAAAAAAAAATAAAAAACAAAAGAACCCAGGAAAATCAAATCTTACCCTCCAATCAGAGCATTCTCTGAGAGGTAGAACATTGAAACAAAGGCTGGTTTTGATATGTGCTGTCTGTTGCCTTGCTGTCTTTGCAGCAGGGCTGAGAGACACTAAATGTTATTGACCAACTGTCCTCTGCAGCATCATGATGTTTTGTTTTGTTTTTTTTTTGTTTTTTTTTTTTTTTTTTTTTTTTTTTTTGGGGGGGGGGGGTGTTTTGTTTTATCATTGGAGCATCAGTAACCATAGAGGTCTGTTTCATAACCAGCTACAAACTTTTCTT
This sequence comes from Thalassoma bifasciatum, assembly GCA_008086565.1. Classification (NCBI taxonomy): domain Eukaryota; kingdom Metazoa; phylum Chordata; class Actinopteri; order Labriformes; family Labridae; genus Thalassoma; species Thalassoma bifasciatum. The sequence goes on from RPOG01000640.1 coordinate 236,080, forward strand.
TTCTCTCAGAGTGTTACACTTCACTGAAAAGGTTGGTATAGGGTGAAAAACAATAAAATTTTTCTCTCATTTTGAAATTCCTCTTACTATTTGGTGTTTTAGTGTCTGTCAGCTTTGCTTTGGTCCGGTCCCTGTACACTCATCAATCCTCACCTGCAAAAAACATCTTCTTTCTCATAAAGCTCTGATAAACTGGCTGTGAATGGCCTGAGCTGTGAACAGTAAAGAAACTGTGAGCTACTTCCATATAAATTCATGGGCAGAACTCAAAATGAATCCCAATGTTTCACACCAATTTTTTTTGATTCCTCCATTCTGATGTTAATGTTTTGAAATGACTTCTAAAAAGTGGTATCTGTACTCTTTCATAATAACAAACTGACTGCACCCTCCCCCCTATAAGCTGCAGTTTGCTCACTGAGCTGGAGTAAAAAGCAGCGGCTGAAGTACAGGAGCCTCCACCACACAGTGGCTGAACCTCCTGACCATTTTGTTCCTCATCCAGCCACTTTGCCGACAGCCCACCTGCAAATGAAGCAGAGGGAAGCACTGAAGCCCCATAAATCTTTTATGCTCCATAATGGCTTGTTCACATTACCTGCCCACACCTCAGCCTCCAGTGAGCAGGCCGGGCCAGCACCGAGCAGGCCTGAAAAAAAAAAAAGAAAAACCCACCAGCATATGGAGCACTTCAAACACTCAGAGCCTCCCCAGGCCTGAGCTGTGGTCGCACCCATGAATTATAGAAATGATCTAATTGTTTTCTCATTTGGAAATAGTGGGGGCCCTCCTCTCTGCGTCTCAGATTTAACGGCCTGTGGTTTCCAACGGGGCACATGATTCAGTGCTGCCTACCTCCGACACGTTTGTTGAATCCGAGGTGGTCCGCCCTGTCAAAACAGAGCCAGAGCTGAGGTATAAGTCAAACCTGTGGCAGTAAATTAACAGGTAGAGGAGGGAGGGGGGGTTGATTTGTCTTCAAAGAGGAATGGTTGGGATCACAGGAGGGAGGGGGGCACATTTGGTGGTAAATACATAAAACAAACCTGGAGAGAGGGAGAAAAAAAACCTCCACTTTTGGGTCTCTCAAGAATTTATGAAAGCCTATTAATGCCAGGAGAGGAAAAGTAGTAGAAGTTTGGAGTGACTGAAGAAAAATACTCATGGGAAGTGGATATTATGAGGCAGTCAACAGTATGACTCAGTCAGCCAGATTTAAAAACAGAGTCATAAACGTAACTTTATACTTTAATTTTATTTTAACAAGTCAAACTTTAAAACAAACTCTACTGAACCCTGTACAGTCGGTGCCTTCAACAGATGGAGAGACCATAACATGAGCTGTGCCTTTTGAAGATTTTCAGCAGCATTTATTATGTTTCAAATCAAAACACTGACTCTTTCAAATAAAAAAAATAATCATAAAAATGTAGACGTCACAATATGACATCTAGACTAACTGCTCGACCTGTCTTTACTGCTGTTTGACTTATTTCACTATTTTATGTTGTAGATGTCAACCTAGCAAATGGACTGAAGATGGAAATCAGCTGTTGTCTATAATGTTGCATATTGACGCATATGTTCATCAATATGTATTGTCCCTGTTTTAAATAAATGAACTCATAAACTCACCTCAGCAATGCTCAAAGTCTTTGATTGTTCAGAAAAAGTGTTGCTGAAGCTAAGACTAATGCTCAGTGCTCATAGAGGTTTCACAGGACTCCTACTATCAAGAATTCAAGGAACTTTATTGTCGTGCCAGTTCACATTTGCATGTTAGTGGTACAAAATTAGTACTCTGGTCCCGTTTTTTAAAGCCTAAATAAATAATAAGTACATGGGAAGAGAGTATTGCAAAAATAGTGAAAATATAGAAATACCAAGACTAGAAAGAGCAATTAAAATTAAACATTGGGTAAAATAGCAAGTAAAATATACACATTAAGTGAAACATAAAAAATTAGAAAAGCCTTAATAAATAATAAGTATACAGTAAGACAGTATATCAATATGGTAAGAATATAAGGATACTAAGAATAGAAAGAGCAGTTCACTGCCACATGTAATTAATCTCCATATCTTTAAAGTTAAGAGACTTTAACAGGCTTTAACAGTGACTTCCAAACTGGGGGGTGACCCATACACTGTATTTAGCATGGACAGCGTGGCCTTTGACCATTTTACAGTTTTGATGTCTGAACCACCATCATTTTGCAGACACAGTCTGTGCAGCAGAGAATATGGTAGAGCCATCGTAACAAAGCTTTATCTATACAGTGTATCATCCTGGAGCCTTACACAGCCCCTTAATGCACATAAACTTTAATCCTTCCTGCTCAGTTCTTGCCAAGTCTACAAAGAAAAGTACAATACATTGCATACATAGCATCAAAGAAGAAAATCCCAAGAAACTGAATCTAAAACTTAAAAAGAAATTTAAAGAAAAAAAAAAACTATGAAGAAAGTCTGATCTCTTCTTGACTCTCCTTCCAGCAGCTGTCAATCATCTTAAAACACAATGTACACCCCTGGTTTTAACGTTTATAACTAATGAAAAAGGCCTTTTTCAAATAAAAGGGCTTTAACACAATGCAGCAGGTTTTGTGGTGGCCTCACTTTGAGCAGAGTGAGATGACGTCCTTCACACCTTCATATAATAAAATTCAGTTCAAATTGCTTCACAGTAATTGAAAAAAAAAAAAAATCACAAATGCATACAAAAAAAGAAAAAATAGTAGAATAAGGGCAATAACTTATTTAAAAGAACGATTTTACAATAGAGACTAATTCACATCACTGAAACCTATTTACCAAAACAGTTTAAAGGTTAAAAATACTAATGAGCGAAGATATTTAATTGAAATAAGATTGTAAATACTTATGATAAATGAAATCAAATGAATAAACAAATAAAATGTAAGAATGAGAGTTAAGTATAAATAAATAAAAGCACTTATAAACAATCAGTTGATCAGATAATGCAATGAATGAAATAAAATAGATAATAAAGGATAAAATTGCATAAAAGAATCAAAGTTATAAAATTATAAAAACCCAGATGAAAACCAGGTTGAAGAGATAGATCTGAGTTGAAACTTAACTGTGCAGTCAAGTTCGTGACTTCAGTTATCAAGACTGTGATGTAAATAAATGTAAGACTGATGATGAAATGACACCAAATATCACAGGCACTAACAAAGATGATAAATTATGACTTTTGTCTTAACTGATATCCTTAAACTTTGCAAGTTGGATTTAGTTCCCTGTGAAATTTGCCTGCTGCATTTTTAATTTGAAGTCACACACTGTATCGTCCTCAGACAAAATTTCTGATGATTGTAAAGAAGGAATTTATGATAAAAGGACATGTTTGAATGTTTATTACAGTGTAAATGGCCACAGACTGTGGAAGAGTTGAGGAACCTCTACATCAGGCATTTTCCAATCTATAATAGATCTTTGTTGGCTTCTGAGTTTTTTGTGCTCTCTCTGACTTAAACTCATATTGACTTGGACGTTATAGCTGGATAAATTCTCTCTACATTAGCTCAACTCTGATAAAACTGACCCTTCTTCAGTGGTTGATAGTGCAGCTTGTGTGCTGGCATCTCTTCACCGTTTAAAAAAAATACAGCTGCACAAAAAGAGCTGAACTATCCCTTTAAACATTCCAGTATCTAAAGCTTCCAGATTAGATTATGACAACTTAATCAAGATAATGGAGTAGTAGAATTTTAAGACTGCTGCAATTATGAGATTGAAATTTAGGCACAATTAGGAGAAAGTGAGTCAAAGCCCTGACTGGCTCCATGATTGCACATTTTCTCAGTGTTGGCTATAAACTTAACTGGTTTGCTTTGGCAGGTCAAAGTTCTGGCGTATAACTACTTTGGCCTGAAGTCAGATGTTGACCGTTCTCACTTTAAACAGGCTCATTATCCCATAATCAAGAAGTCCTCAGTTTGATTAAAATACGTCACAGCTGTAGATTCAGACAGTATGTGAACATTCTAGTTTTTGGCAGTCTCAGCATGTTTTCTTTTTTTGTGGCAGTAAAAAGCTTCTGCGTGGAGCTGTGTTTCAGTTTATGCCAGGTAATGCTGCAGCAGAGGGAACCTTAAATATCCCATTACACAAACACAACCTGCTGCAAAAACAAAGTTTCTGCTCGCTCAGTGCTGCCGGCAGCAGGCAGCTTTACTCAGCACTCGCTCCGCCTTGTGCCTCTTAATCAAAACTGGCACCACGGCAATTACCTAATTAGACATCAATTAATCCACACCCTTCAGGTCCGCAGCCAAGTTTGACCTGAGGAGTAATGACGAAAACGCCTTCCAAGAACGGAGAATCAGATTAATGGAGGCCGAGCGGCAGAGGTTGTGCTGCATTTGAGAAATCTCTAGAAATATAGTGCAGTTCATTTCATAATTAACAGGTAGGAATATAATTGATTGAGACATGAAAGCTTAATCACTCAATTCAATAAGCAGGATATCAGCTGAGTAGATTAATCCAATTCTGTAATTAAAGGCGAGGGAGAGGGTGAAGCATTAGAGTGGATTGAAGGTTAAACAGCACACTCACCTTTCCTTCTCCGTCGCCTTCCGTTCAGCGTGACAAAAAGACACACACTTTGGAGACTTTTAGTTTGTCTTTTTATTAGACGAAGCATTTTCACAAACAGCAGTTAGCCTGAAAATTACATTCAAAATGTGCAGCTGACCATGCGCAAACACTCCAGATACACCTTCAAATGAAAGTAACAGTCAATCAGGTGGTTGTTTTTTTTCACATCTGTGTATTTTCATCTTTTATTTCAAATTTACAAAATCAAAATCAGCGTTCACTAGTTCACCATCAAAGCATACATACCTCAGTCACTAGAACACATTTCAACAGCTAGTTTCTGTACATATGCTCTGAAGGCTCTTTCTTTGCATCCTAACACCCAAACTTTTGAAATCTTCCATGTACCGTTTCCCTTCTCTGAATTCTCTTTCTTGATATTAGCTTAGGGGAGAGAAACCAGTCAGAGAGGAATCGTGTAAAAACTGCAGCTCCCACAAATCCGCTTTGTTGCTTTCCAGTAACACCAGGAGCCGGCTGAGGTTTCCCCACAAACACTGAAGTTCATATAAAGGAGCACAGACGATGAACCCTGTTAGCTTAACTGAACTTTACCAAAAGCACAAAGACGACACGACACACACGTTTGTACAAAGTGGCAAGACGAGGGTGCTTCTGCTCGGGTGCTATCCATTAAGGTTAATTCATTCACATTCACACAAAAACACACTCTCTCTCTCTCTCACACACACACACACATACAGAGGGTTTGTCCTCCACCGTTCAAGTCACAGGACGCTCAAACCACAGGGTCAATGCTTAACACTGGTTCAAAGAGGGAGAGGACAGCAGGAGGGGGAGGGGGTGAGAAAGATAAGTGGGATTGTGGGAAGTTGGGGACACACTCTGTAACTCCAGTTCATCATCATCATCATCATCATCAAGTGCCAAAGACAGTCTGTTAATATAACACTGATTATTTTCTCCGCCTGATCCAAAAACCACACACGGCTTAAACATCACAGACAAAAGCTCCACGACGCAGAAAAACCATCCAGTTCAGATTCAGCTCAAGCCTTCAGCGAGGTGATGAGGTTGCCGGTTTTGACTCTTAATGCCACAAAAAAACAAAAGTCCGCTCGGCTTCCACCAGGAGTCACCGCGGGCCTCCTGCTCTGCTTTGAAGTTTTGTATTACTGGCCGCGGGGATCCAGTGCATGTGAAAACACCTGAATACTCAAAAAAGCCACCAAACCACACGGACGTCATCACAGCATCACTCAGAAACACTGTCCACGGTCCAACCCGCTGCTCGCAGAGCTGGGGAGGGGAGGGGGTCTGTACACCTGTTTAAATTCATCTGTAAGTGCAACATGTTCACGTCTGTCCATCATGAATGTAAATGACTTTATTTGTTCTCCTGACTGCTTGGTCCACAGCAATGTTCAGCTCAGTCAAAGAAAAAGGGGGGAACAGGAAAGGAAGCCGGGCGTCCTCTTCTGAGCCTCTACCTCCCGAAGATGCTCTCGTACTCCAGCAGTATGAGCTCCACTATCTGGTTCTGGTACACCATGTGGACCGCTATGTTGCCCGTCTCGGTCTCGGGCCGCAGCAGCGTGGGTCCGAATACGATGGCCACGCTCTGTGTGGTCATACGGTTGGCCTCGCCGTGATCAATCACCCTGAGGGGAGGAGATACAGAGATGAAGTGAGTCATAAATGGTTTTAGAAGAGCGTGTTTGTTTGACAATCCTTTGATTCAGAGCAGCTTCAGGCTTTCATCACCGAAGAAACAACATTAACGTCTTTACACACATCTTCAAGGATGGAGCGACACACACTCTGTAACGCCACTGAACGCTGCGGGCTGGAGCATAATAGCCTTTTTAAATAGAATCTACATCCTTGCATGCAGATGCACAAACAATAACATATTCATGGAAGAGAAAAAAAAGAAGATTAAATCCGCCTGCTGATATACGTGGACCTCCATACACTGAATGTCACGCTATAAATTTCCTCAAGAAACACCACTTCATAGGTACTGAATTACAGCAAACACAGCGCCATATAAATGCAAATTGGAAAGCTAGGCAAATGTCATAGTGAACATATGATATTGCCGGCGGCTGCAGTGGGCTAAGAATACACGCTGGAGCTGGCTGAAGTCGGTGTTTGCCCAGAGGCTGAGCAGGCTGAGGAAAGGTAAACACACACACACAGGCTCCAGCACCGGCCGGTGTAAGTACAGTAAGATGCTGTCTGTGATCTGAGAGCATTAAAACGAAGGCAGAACATTAAGTTTAAACGTTTGTTTAAACACTCAAACACTCAGGTGGTGCAAAACCTATCAGGAGAAAGCTGCAGAACAGTGCCCTGAAGCAGTTTTATGATGCAGGAGGATTATTTAAAATGTCACTTATTGTGACTTTTGTTTCAGAAAAGTGACTCTAATATGGAAGCTAGTCCATATAAAGTCTCTTTTATTTATTATTTTACCTTAGTGAAACTATATTTATTTACTTGTTAAGGCCGTAGAATCAGGAAGTGAACTACAACAGCACCTGCAAATCAGAGCAATGTTATAGAACTAAAGTTATGTTTTTGCTGAGTCAGAGGTTTTACTCAATGACGTCAAGTCTTTAAAACATAAACATGTCAACCATTTGAATCCAATCAGACTGTGTTTGATTTAAACTGAAGAAATGTGACTTCAGAAATATTAAATTGATAGGTCATTTTTAAAAGCCTTGCATCATAAAAACGCCTCTGATTTAAAGTACTGAAGCGTTATTGAGGAACATTCACATTTTAATCTTCAGTCCACATTTCAGACCTTAGAAAAAAAAATAATTTTAAATGCAGCTTTTAGTGAAGTCACACAGCAGAAGACAGCTTTCCATCCAAAGAAAACCAACTACACCAAGAAGTCATCACTTCATAGACATGCAGTGCTTGTATCAGGAAATTATATCAGAGTCATCACTGTCACATGGTGTGAGTGTGCTGTTGTTGCACTTCTTACCTCCTCAGGTGTTTGAACAGGACCTGCATTGTGTCGTGATTCGGTTTTGGCAACTTTTTAATCAAGTCTTTGATGGAGTTCACTCTCTGCTTGTAGTCGGAGCACTCTGAGGCAGAGGAGCGGACAGCTGGTCAGTGAATGCACATGCTCAGTACGCCATCTTGTGGCAGCATCAGAGACATACATCATGTGCAGTGAACTTCTGAATAAGTGTTTTTTAACACAGAGAATCATTGAGTTACTCACTGATGGCTTCAACGAAATCATTGAAGGATCCGTACGTGAAGAGAGGCTCTGGGAGTTCTCTGAAGAACATCTTCAGAGCGCCGGTGGTGACGTGGATGTCCTCCCACTTACTGTCGTTCAGGTCCAGAGTCTCATCTGAGAGAGATTCAAAAGACATGAGTGCAGGGAAATGAGGGCTGACCAAAGAGGAAAATGTCCTTCAAAAGTATAATTAACACTGTGTGTGTGTGTGAGAGAGACAGAGCGAGAAGGGGAGAGAAAGATTGTCTATATGTTAGAGGTCAGGTGGCAAACTGGACTCTCACCGTGGTTTACAGCAAAGCGAAGCTTCTGGATCACAGCCAGGTTTCCACTCACTCTGTACAGACCATCAATGTTGAGACCTGCAGGTGAAGCAGAGAGTGAGTGAACAAACTAAAGTCCTGGTATGTTTGTCCAACATCAGACAAAGAGCTGCCAACAAGACAGATGAAGCAAAAAACTTATTTCATCACATAAATCGGAGTCAAAGACAGTGTTAATATCATGTCTATATACCTGACTCGTCCAGAAAATATCATTTCAAGATATTATTATAGTATTTTTGTCCCCTTTTTCTACTTTTTTATTCATCTTCTCATTTGGAGACTGTCATGACTTCTGGCCATGGACACCAAACTGGTTACATCTGTAGTAGTGTTTTTACTATTTTTTTTCCTGTGTGTGTCCAGGGATTTTACATGTAACCATGGTCACAGTGTTTACACATGAGATCAGCTGTTAGCAGCTTTTAGTATGCTGATGCTACACTGTAACAAATTTCTGTGTGAAAAAAAAACAGTAAACAACAGGCAGCAGGGTTGCTATTACATTACTGTAAAATAAACATCTTTTTACTGTAACAGAAATTTACAGTATTATACTGTTCATCCCCTTGTGATCATGAGTGAGGAGGGCACACAGTGGACATGAGACCCATGGGTGCATCACAAAGGTCACACAGGCTATAAGTTATAACTTTTCTGGTAATTCACAGTTTTTGAGATAAAGTAAAGATGAGCTTTTGGTGTGAACTGATCAGTTATGAGGGATGATGTTTGCTAACATGGAACTATATAAGCTGCCATCTTATCAAAATACACTTTTTAAAAATAATTGTTAAATTCATCTTCAGTCTCTAGCTCTTTAACCAACAGTCCTCTTGCACGTGGAATAATTTGTCATTTGTTTCTGTGATCATGAGAGTCATGACAAAGTCTGACAGGTGATCTCATACCTGTGTTCTCCACGTGGTCGATGCACATTGTGACAAAGTTGGGCACTGACGTGTTCTCGCGCTGGCACAGGCTGGTCAGACTGCAGCCAAACACTTGATCTGTGGAATTCAAACAAACACCAGTTACTGACTTTCATCCATCCAGTCCATTAAAAAATCACCAGCAGGAGAAGAGAATCCAAATCTGAGCTCAAGCCTGGACTGTTTCCTGTCTCATCACCTTTGATGTATCCCTTGTCTCGAACAGCCTGATAGGTCGGTCGACGTGTCAGGAACTTCTTCAGCTTCAACCTGGTCTTCTTCTGGTCTGACACGTCCATACTCACAGAGGTCTTCATCACTAAGGAGAGCAGAGAGGATGTGAGTGTTTCTTTGACATTGAGGAAGAATGTTGGGTTCACTGTTGAGAAATGACCAGTTTGTGTCTGTCTCACCTCTGTTCTTCTTGGACTCTCGGTGGTCCTTCTCTTTGTCCTGCTTCTCGGCTCCTGGACTCTCGGGCATGTCCTCCTCAATGGCTTCATCTGACTCCCAGGCCTGCAGGAAGAAACGTACATGAGATTTACTCAGATTAAACTGAACTGAGACTGTTTTACTCTTTTGGCCATTAAAGAGCAACATCTTGCCCTCCGCAAAAAATAAGTAAATAAGCAAAATCACAGTCAAATTCATGACACATGCATACCAGTCATTTTTGTTCACCTATGTCAATGAATCAGAATAATTATAAATCAACAGGCGCGTTCCGGCATCTTGAAATCAGCTTATCACCATTCATTTACTCAGAGATTGTTTAAAGTTATAAGACGAACCAGTTATTTCACATCTTCATTCAGTTTGCACAAATTTATGACACTGTTTTTCAGAGCAGTGATGATTTATTTAACACAAAAATGTGACATTCTGATATATACATGCTTATATTTTTAATATGCACTAAGTATTTAATTTAAGATTTAATATTATAAGCATGATGAGGGTCATGGTTGTTAAATAACTTCTGCCAATGCACAGTTTTTATTAATGAATTCTATTTAAGGATTTTTTCTTTAACTGAAAGTAGTTTTTAAATGTTGTGCTTCTAGTTGTAAGAGTCTGTTTTCAGTTTTTGGGAGGCTGTTCAATCATTATTTGTACTTGCACATGGTCTGATTAGGTTCTACATTTGTTCGCAAAGTAAGAAGAGATTCAAGTAGGAAAAAATTGATGAATCACAGATTTGTGCGTCAAACATTTGTACGCACGATTCAGGCACAAATTTGTGAATGAGGCCCAGTAAGAGGACTCAAAAGCAGTGTTTTTCAAAATCGAAGCTGATACCATGGTTGTTGAGTCCACGTCTTGTACACATTTTTGCTACAGGCTCATTGATATCACCTATGTTTGGAGAGTTCTCTTGTTTGAACTGGAGGCCACTGTTTGATTAAAGGTGTAGTTACAAAAAAATAACCCCATAGATGTGATGTATAGAAGCTTGTAGTTCAGTCAGAATCAGTTATTTCTGCCTCCTAATGAAGTTTTTCATTCAGGTCCAGACTTTTAAATCAGGTGGGAAAAAGAAAAGAAAGTATTGAAATGTTAAAATCCAAGGATTATTAATTCCTATTATCTCCTTACATGTGTGTTGATGGTCTCTGTGAGCGCCCGATACCAGTCGTTGATGACACTGTCGATCTCAGACTGGATCAGCAGCTCGGTGCCCTGACGTGTTTTCAGCTGAGGAAAAATAAAAAACATAACTAATGAATGTATGAATCAGAGGTTGACTGTGAGTGAAACTTCACGGTGGATCCTCAGTGATACCTCGATGACGTGCTTCTTGCTGGACTTGTCCTTGGAGGCCCAGTCCACTGACCCCCCTCGCAGGTCCACAGTGAACTCAGGCTTCGACTGGTTACTGCCAAACTTCTGAAATAAGGGTGACAGTGTGAGTGGATGTCTGACAGAAACATGATGAAACATGGAGAGGATGTTTCAGAGAGGATGCTGTTGTTGCATGTTAGAATACAGCATAGTGTTAATCAGCTCAGGAGGAACAGATTTAACACGTCAACCATAACTTAAATTCTGGATGAACTAATATTGGAGCTGGTGTGACACACTGAAGCACTGTGAGTGTTATTTAAAAACTCATCATTTATCGACACACTTTTAGTATCATGATGAAAAAAAGCATCAACACTGTTAATTATTGTATATGTGTGAGTTAACAGACAGTGCTCTGGAGTCTTTTCAGAAATATTGAATATTTATATATAATTAAATGACTTCCAAGATCTTTTTAACTTCTACTAAAGTTAAAGTTCTGTGTTGCAGCAAACTGGACCAGCAAAGCTATTTCCTAAAGCCTGCAGAGCATAGAATAGACATCTCTTAAGGATGCAGGGCTGCAGGATATTAGGAAAAAATATTGTGACGTTTCTGTTTCTTGCAATATTTTTTAAAGTTTTCTGCTTCACTCTGTTCAGCTGAATTGAAATCTGTAAAAACTATAAGTGTTTGTAAAGAGTCTTAATAATTTTGATATCCTTTAACTATTGATGTTGATCGATAATATTTCCTGCAAGTGGTTCTTCTAACATCAAGTCAGACTTTTTAATCACGTGCTCCTGCAAAGAGGTTCAATCATGAAAGTTTCACTCCACGACCAAATAATACTAAAGGAATATTTATTAAATCTAAGAACATACTGCGCTGCTCCTACGTCACCAGAGAGACAGTGGTTCACACACAGTCTGAGCAGACACACAGTAGCTCACAGAGTTTGTCCTCCTCCTGCGTTTTGCCTTTTTTTGAAGGCTTGAATTATCTTTTTTTCGAGATGTAAATCAATGAAAAGTAATGTTTACAGACATTTCCAGAACAAGCACGATGCATTTAGTGAAGATGGTCCGCCTTGGACAGAGAAAAAGGGCGATTTCTGTAGGGAGCAAAGTCAACTTTATGCAACAGATTACTTGGACATTTAACTACGACTGCTTCAAGTTTTATGGCAGCTCATGAACTCCTATGGCGTGAGAAAGAGGATGTGAAATAAACAATAAAATGGCCGATCAGAAGGTCAAAACTTGGACCACAAAAACAAACTGAGAGCCTGTTTTGGCTGAAAACAAAGCCGAACGAAGCACAGATCTGTAAACCGCTGCCTTCAACCCTGAAAGTGTTGAATAAAGCACCTTATGTGATATGAACTACTGGACAAACTCTGCTTGACCCTGATAACAGAAGGTGAGATAACAAAGCACTGAGGAGGTGTTGTAACTGTGAGTTGTTGCATTTAATGTGGTCAAATATATAAATAGATGCTCATTAAGATCTATTAGTGATGTGATAGACAGGCGGAGACATGATAAAGAAACTTCACTGAAAGGCTCAAATAAATTGTGATATATTACATTCTATGCAGTATGAATATTAAGAATATAATAGGAAGCATTCACATTTTGGCTGTTTTTGACACGTTTCCCTACATGTTATGCTCCCTGTGGTTCTGAGTCTGTTCATGGTCCATGCTGCACCTTTGATGAAGAGCTGGTTCTTTATCTTACCCTGATCAATACTTTCATAAGTAATCATAGTTTTTATTATTTTATTATTTAGTTTCATGCTCTTATGTGCAAAATGAGACTTTACTAGAACACTTTTCAAACCACACTTTCACGGATGCAGCAGTGCCATGTAAAAATATTCATCAGTGTAGATTAAGCAGCATAATCAACAAATTCAGGTTTCACACACACATTAAACATCCAGTGAGGCAGAGCAGGAGTGATAAAGGAAAGAGGGACAAACAGGAGCAGCAGGACATGCAGAAAGAGAGAGAGAGAGAGAGAAAAGAGAGAGTTGGAGGGGGACATACAGCAGCAGCCTGCACAGGTCTACAGTTCACATAGGAGACAGCAGGACGCGGCTTCACTGAGCGCTTCCAGCTGCTCAGGAGAGTGAGGAGCAGCTCAGGGATGGAGCCGCGGCGGTAGTATGACTTAGGAAAGGAGAAGAGGGAAGACAAGGAAAGGAGAGGAGGAGGAGGAGGAGGAATGGAGAAGGGCATAACGTGAGGATGAAAGATCTACAGCACATGTGAAGTGACAGGAGGAGACTGAGCAGAAATATGTCAGAGACAAAAACACAGAAATGGATGAAAAGCTGAACAAAGCTCAGACAAATGAGCCCCTAGTGGCTGATGGGATACATACCCAGCTGGTGCTGCCCCCCTGACCCTTTGCAAAGAGCAGAGAGGAACCCTGCAGCACGGTCCACGAGGACGTCCAGTTCTTCCTGTGAGGGAGAAAATAAAGACATGAAGAGTCTGAGACTGAAGATGCTTTTCTTCTTTTTCTTCTGTGATCAGACAAATGTGTGAGATTCTTACCTGACTTTCTTTCCATTCTCTGTGATTTTGGTGACATTTAGGACTCCACATTTCTCTGAGGGCTGAGGAGGGAATCAAACACACATGAGAACCACTATAATGCATGCATAAACACACACACACACACACATATGGACACTAAGGATGGGTATCTTTCTGATTGACTGATATGGAGACCTAAGCTTACACTGCAAAAACTAAAATCTAAGCAAGTCTTTATGTCTTATTTTGAGTAAAACTTGTCTTATTATTCTTGATTTGAGCCACATTCACCAGACCAGCTCATAAAAATGTCTCATTTACAGTTTTTCAAAGACAAAAATTAGGTCTTAGTTGCTTGTAACAAGTCAAAATAATCTGCTGATGGGATAAGAAAAAATGTTTCTTGTATTAAGACATTTTTCTTATCCCATGGGCTTAGAAACTACTGCTGTCCTTTCACTGTTTAGAAAGCACCCCTAAAACTTGCTACACTGCTTGAGATATTGAATACAACACATTTTATCAGCCTCTTCATGAAAGTGATTAAAGTCCTCTTATCAAATATTTGACTATAGCCAGGCAGCAGCTCAGTTTAAAACAACATCAACTAGAAGCTAATTGTTAAAAAAAAATCTGACAGTGGTGGATTTGTTATCACAAAACAAACTAACATTTGTCATGATCAGTAACTAGCACTGATCCTCAATACCCATCCCTCACACACACACACACACACACACACACTGGAGCAACAGGTGCAATGCTTTAAGCCTGAAGTAACCACACAGCTTGATGTTGTTTTCACTTATCACCAGCAGAGGGCTCTCTAACTCAGCTGCCTAACTTCTGTATTTCTGCCACTGGAAACTTGTTCAGGCCTGATGTTAGATGTGATGATGCAGTTAGAGGTGGAATGTAACATGCAGAGGATGAGAGCAGCTAGATATGCGATGCAGGATGGGAGAGTTAAGAGGATGAGGAGAGAGGTGTTTCTGATGCAGGTGAAAGCAGGATGATGAGGATGATGAAGGTGAGTGTGGTGCAATGCGCTGTGAGCTGGGATACTAACGGTCGTGGGGTGCTTAGGAGATGAGGGGCAGGAGTCAGAGTCTGGAGGGCTCTGCTTGGGCGCTGGAGCACACTCCTACCAACAAGAGGCACAACATGATGAGAACCAGCTAAGAGGTAGCAGCTAATAATCAAATCACACATGAAGACACTCAGTCAGAGGTTAGAGAGGAGAGGAAGGTGGATCAGCAACCTGCAGAGGAATCATTGGAGTGTGTTGGATGTTAGGAAAAGTCATCAGAAGAGAATGATGGAGAGGAAACATATTAGGGTTAAAATCTAGAACATGCACATGAGTTAACTCAGGGTTAGAAACTCTTTCCTGTTGATCTTATCCTGCATACAAACAAATCAGACACCTTTGATTCGACCCGGGGCTTTGATTGTCACATGATCAGTTTGTTTCACAAGCTGCTCTACAGGACGAGCTCAATAATCGATGAGATCATGAGTGGATCTGAGAGCAGGGAGGCTCTGTGGTACCAACTTTATCACTGTAAAGAGAGAGACGAAACCTCCTCTTGTGTTGGTTGGAGGTGAATCGCCGCAGTTTGAAAGAGAACTGCAACAAAACCGCCCAATAGTTAGCTTTCTGTATGTGATACTCAAAAAACTAGCTGATGTAAAATCTGATGTAGAATCTGACTCCCACTTTTGAGAGGGGGTGGGTTTTTGAAGCGACGAACCGCACAGTGAATGATACACACTGTGCAGTTAGTCTCACTGTCATTTTTTTACCTCCAACTCCAGCATGGCAAAAACTAAAAAGTCAACAATAGTTTTTTATTTTAACTCTTCATAAAGGCCTGTAAATTGTGCACTAAGTGTAAAAAAAGCAAAACAACACAAGGTTTAGTAGCATCATATTGATTTCACGGATGAATATTATTAAGAGATGCACAATATTGGATTTTTGGCCGTTTACTAATGCACCTATATTTTACAACTCATCTAGCAGATAACCGATACTGATATTTTTTCCGCACACAAAATTGCAGAGATGATTGACTTTCTTCTGGTTTGGAATTAGCATACAGTAATATGGTGCATGCTTTTATCACATTTGTTATATCATTTTTATTTTCTGTGGAAAATAATATAAGCCCACAACCAGGAACAGTTTGGTCAGTTTCACAAATGACAGAGTAAAGAACCATAAACCTTTGTTCACAGGAAACATGTTGCACTATGTATGTTTTCTTAGCACATGGCCCCAAGATTGGGCAAGAAGCAACTCACTATATCGACCAATAACGTGCTGATATTTGCTGATAACCAATAGTTCAGTTTCAAGCCAATATCAGCCGATACCATTATATGTCGTTATTTATCCTGTATCCATAGTATTATTCATAGAGAATTGGATGAGAAGCCAGTTTAGCAAAGTTGATAGATAAGTGGGGCTCCATGTACAGA
This sequence comes from Thalassoma bifasciatum, assembly GCA_008086565.1. NCBI lineage: Eukaryota > Metazoa > Chordata > Actinopteri > Labriformes > Labridae > Thalassoma > Thalassoma bifasciatum. The sequence goes on from RPOG01000640.1 coordinate 252,013, forward strand.
TGCTAATGTCATCATTGCAAAGTCAGAGAACTGATTCTTGATTTTGGCATAATTTTGTGTACGTCATTATCACTTTCTGTCCTTTTTTCTCGCTGTTCTTTCCGAAAATACACCAAAACCCTTTTAAAGGTACTCCTGTTAAGAACAACAGATTTGGTGGGATATCTTTTAAAAACCTGTAAATAAATACACACATGTATTTGGTTTGTCTTTTATACTCTAAAGCTGTTTGGATGGGAGCACGTCTGTTTAATACCAGCTTAGGCAAGAGGCCGGACATGTGCAAGGCGGAGAAGATTTCAGGGATTGCAATAATTGATCCGGATGACCTGAAATAACTTTAACAAAATATCTGATTTAGGTGTTCAGATTGTTATATAAAAACATAAGAAAGCACCTTCAGATGCAAACAATGCTATCTTTGTTTGGCCGGAGTAGAGAATGCAAGGAGAGCGAGCAATCGGACAAAGCTGACATCAACTTTATCACATCAAACATTGTTTCACGTCTCTCATCTCATAACTATGGCTTATAGTTGAACTCGACATTTGTCCAGCACTTCACTACTGCTACTACTAAAATGCTTAACTATCAAAAATATCAAGTCATAAACCTAGAACAGACTTGTGTGGATGTTTGTTTGGATATCTTTTTAACAAATAAAGCTTTGTTCATCACCATAATGACACACAGGTTTACTCATTTTAGAATTTTTCTGACAATGTTGAAAAATCTACTTCTAAAAAAGAAATCATAGAAACAGAACATGACACTGTGAAAACCTAAATTGGATTAAATAACATTTCCTTTGTAGTTTGTTCCCTGATTTTGTTTGAATGTGACAATGGTACAGAGCTGCTCTGTATCATCCCTAATAAAAGATTAAGTAGCTCCCAGAGTTCCTTGCAACATATTTTACAACTTAAATTATGTTTCCTTCCATTAAAAAGAGCCTTTTTAACTGCTGAGTAATGCTGACACAATAAGACAAAGCACCTATCAGTTCCATTGTCGTGCAGGATATGGTATATGAATATAGCTGTTGTTGTTTTTTTATTACTTTAACAGTTTTATCTCTAATTGCAGCAGTGCACTAACATGTCTGTACAGAGAAGGCTGCAGAAATAAACTGAGGCTGTACAAAGACAGTCAGAAACAAAAATGATAAATTACAGGTATTGATAAGAATTCCTCTATCTGGCTGTAGAATTAGCAGACAGGAGCATGACACTGGGTGCAGACAGTTTCCCGAACAAACAGCTTTGTATGATGAGCTTTGGCTGCTCATGCAGACACACATTCATATTACTGCGGAGCCTGAAAGCCTTTATTTTGGCAGCTCAAATCAAAGATCTCAGTTGTCAGGTCAAGGCCAAGCTAATCAACATAAGCTGCTTTTATTTAATGCAGCTCTGTTCTGATTTTATGTTGAGACTAAAGAATATTTTTCATCAGGTTTCTCCATCTGATTATCTGATGAACAATTTGACCTTTCCTTTTTTCGTAACAGTAATCACTTTGTTGTTTTAAAAAAGCAAATCTATGAAACTGTTTCATGATGCTTTTCTCTCAAAACACCAGACCTGCCACAGGAATGGTCTAAAGGCACATGGGATAAAGCTGCCTACCACTGAGATACTAAACCAGAAGCAGCAAGAGACCGGGCCAATCAGACACAACACACTGACACCACATCCAGCTTTAAAGCAGCTCTCTCAGACGTGTCTTACCTTGTCGTTGAGGTCTAAAACGTAGGTGCTGTGTCTCCACTTAGTGAGAACGATGGGATCTGGCTGCTTCCTCTCCAAACTGCGACTTTTGGGAACCTCCCCAGACTGAGGGGAGAACGTGTACTGGAGAGAGGAGGACAAAGGAGAAAAGTAAAGTTTAGACTCTCACAGAGCTTACCAGGCCAGGCTTTAGTCTCCTCACCTCTCCTTTAATTCTCCACAGCACCATTTGAAGGAGGTACGTCTGTCACAGAGCAGCCATGAGTCTATCGCAACATCCTCTGAACAGATCCGTGTCTGCACCACTGTTCATCTGTGAGTGGACTGCTGCTGCTTTCTATTTCCATCAGCTATCCAGATTAGTGGTAAGTGAGCCGGTAATAGTCTGTAAACCACAGTTCACACTAACTTGGCACCTGAGACTCTTATCCACTTACATTAACAAGACCACTGCACGGGGGAGTGCAGGTCACACGGAAGTGTGCTGCAGGTCACAGGCCTCATGTGATATAATGTGGAAACAGGAGGAGAGCGCAGAATGTGATTTTGGGACCAAACTTTATCCAAAATAAATTAAATGTGAAAACAGCCAATTAGACTGCTAGAGGAAGTGTGTTAAAGCTCCCTTTGGTTTGTGTTACTGTAGCGCCCCCGTGGACATATTGTGTTTCATTAATTTTGTCCAATGATGTGTGGAAACACCAGAATGTGTCAGTTCAGTCTACACTCACACTAGCTCTGTTAATTCCCAGTTTAATATAATCTGGGTTTTACGTAGTGTCTTTTATTTTGAAAGTCTCCAGATGTGGTTTAAGTGACTTCCTGTCTTGCTCTAGCTGCTCTGAGTAAATTGATGTGTCATTGCTTTAATATCCTAAATCTCTGAGGAAATTTGAGAGATGCTTCCTCAATGAAACTGCACTATTCTTATATTTTCTGAATCCAAGTTTTTATTATACTTTTCCTCTTTTTTTGTACAGGACAATTTAAGGTCATCAAGAATTGTGGAAAATGAGAGAGAGGGATAACTGGCACCAATTAGGACCAGGACATGGAGTGGCTCTGTTCATGTGACATCTTCTCCACAAACTGAGTGAACCCAGCCCCCTGCAGCTCTAAATATACCTGCTCTAATATGAAAAGACAAAGCTGATGTCTATTGCATCTCCTCACCTTGGGAAGCTCCCATTCTGACCTGGATCCATCAGCGCTGTAGTAGTAGGGCCGGCCCTGCTCATCCACATGTTTGATCCACTGCAGCACAGACACGAGTCAGAAATCAAGACAACAGGGGATTTAATTTGTAGAGTTATCACATTATAAACATGCAGCAGTGAAACCTTCCATCCATCTGTAGACTGTACCTTCTCCTGTGTGTATTCAGAGACGTAGAGTGTGTGTCCATGTTCATCCAGCTCCTCGGACCAGCCTCTAGGGGGCGACCCGTACTGACTGTCAGACTGACTGGAGTGGGTGCTGTGACAGTTTTCCTCTGAGGACAGCGGCTGAGACACACAGACAGACAGAGGCGTTAGAAGTTAATCTTAGGATTTGGAGAACATGAAATCCACATCAAAACTTCATTAGCCTTTATTTTGCTTCAATATCAAACACCAAAGTACAATATTTATGAGACTGCAAAAAGCTTTGGCAAAACATGTTTATTATGCATCTGCTTCAATGTGATCTATACGAAATAAAAAAATGTAGCTTGTTGTTTTACTAGTGAACATGAGTTGTGTTTTTTCACATAACATGAATATATAAGGAATTCATAAACGGGTCACTACATGCATCCAAAAAGTTCATTTATTACCACCAGAATACACTGTAGTAAGACTTTGTCTGTCTGAAAGCATTGTTTATCTACGTGCTGTGTTTAAGAGAACCTCCTTACGTAATTTCTGCTGTTTCTGTGAGGACACAGATCTGCTGTAGAGTGGTAAAATCTGTATGAGCTGGATTATTGCAACATTGTTCTTTGTGGTGTGGTAACTTTATATGACAGTTATAAAGTTACTACTTCCTATTTTACTGCACTTCCTTAAACTGAACCACAAATATTTCTGTGAAAGACCCTTATTGTTATCTGAATGTGCATATAAAAAATAACTGAGCTGTGCACAAAATGTTTGCGCAGGGGTTCAATAACATGTAAATTCAGCTGTAAGTGTGATTGTTAACAACAATATTTTATCTAAAATGATGCCATTCCTGAGTGTGCTTGAAAGCTTTTTTGAAGCTTTTGAGCTTTTTGCCTTCATTTAAACAATAAAGCCTGGCTCACACACAACAGGATTTTAAAAATCTGATTAGATTCTGAAATTGGGTTGTATCACAAACATAAGGAGAATCTTCACCAATTACCTATCTTAAATCTTAAATATGCAAAATGATTTAAAAATAATGACCAGCACCCACTACAGGATTTTATCAAGACTATCAGACCTGACTGTACCAGAGAGAGAAACGCACCACGCAATTCTCATATAATTTACATGATTTATAAACAATGTATACTAACATATGTGCCACCATGGCCTTTAAAAAACAGCCTTGTACTGCATATTTTGGCATCTTCTATCCTTAATTAAAGCCCAATCAAATAAAACAGCACCAAACAGCAGCAATTTATATCATTTCTATATTTCGACAAACATAAGAATATGACTGAACTCCTTTAATTTCAGCCAAAACTCTGTGGTAACAACTGAAACACTACAGATGAATGCACTGTGCACCACACATTACTCACGATGACTGTCCTGCTTGCTTTTAATGTCAATCTTTCAATCTTTTTGGTTTGGCCACTCTCTCTAACTATCTATAGTCATCCTCAGCAAAGACGAGTGGCGTAATCATCCCGATAAATATCAAACATCTTTGAAAACTATTGTCGGGGCACTTCAAATTGTTGGGAGAATCGTTTGAGGGGCTTAAGATTGATCCACCACCCACTCACACCAGAAGATAATCAGGCCTGAACATTGGGGCTGATTTTGGTCTTACACCCGATGTCCGGAGGGTTGAATCACATTAAAAAGGGTCCTTGAGTCCTGTGGTGTGAGCCAGGCTTCAGACAACACTTAGAGTAGAAATTAAAGCTCTAACAAATCAGACTTCACAATCTTTTATTGGCTGCTGCTTCTCACAACTTACATGCCATTTTCTTTTATTTGCCTGATGTTTTAACAGTAAAGTACTTTGAATTCTACAACGCAAAAACAATGTTTTGTAATTAACTTTGCTCTGCAGTTTCACTAAACCACCAGATGGGGGCAGTGTTGCATAGTGAAACAGGAAACCACAAGTTCCTCACATCAAAGACACACTTGTTTTCCCTCCTTCAGTAACCACAACACTGTTTTATGAGTCCTTTGAGCCTAACCACAGTTTCACCACAGAGTGTTTGTTCGTGAGCAGCTACAGGAGACTCTGTACATGTGACTGTGCTTCACTCAGACTTTTCAAAAACAGAGAATACCTGGAACATGAAGGGAGCACATCTACTATGGGTCAGAAAGGTGAAACAGTAGATTATGCAGTTTGTGTTCCTGTTAGTTTCTCTCACCTCACTCTCCACTGTGCCCTGACTCTCTCCTCGGACACTGCTCGTGCTGCCGCTTGTGTCCCTGGTGCGTGGAGGCTTCCAGGTCCGCTCTCCGGAGGCGCGGTTATAGTAGAAATGCCGACCGCTCAGATCTTTGTGGGTCTCCCAGTCGCCCAGGATGTGGAGAGGAGAGCCGGAGGGGACGGGCGGCAGGCTGGACTGAGAGATCTTCAGCTCCTGGAGGTTTGTGTAGACAGGAGAGTCTGACCGGCCCTGACCTGTGGGTGACGTGGTCTGAAAAAGGAAAGAAAAGAAGAGAGAGGTCAGATCATGTGTTATTCTGTCTTTTCAGCACTGAACCCCTCTTTTTTGACTTTTCCTTGAACATCTGATGACATCCCATGAATTCCACATCCAGAAGGATTCCTGAAATCCCTCCAGAGTCTGCAGAGCACCAAATATCTGCAGGAATGTTTGTTCCTTCCAGTCTATAAACCAGAGGTTATCACATCCTGCACTGGAACATCACATGTAATAAAACTTGGCTGTAAAGTTGAGTTCATAAACAGACGGCTGCTGTGCATAAGCTCCTCTTTTCTGAGACCGTAAAGGTGAACCTGTGAGATGGATGTCTGGCTGATGGTTTGCACGGCAGGATGCAGCTGCTGATCCAATCAGATGCCACATGTGGCTCACAGAAACTTTGAACTGAATCACACTGATGCTAATCATATTCTGAAACCAGATGGACCCAGAGCAGTTACATAATCACTGATGTGTCTGCTGCGGGCTCAGAGACACAGGTTAGGAACACAGAGAACAGACGCAGCAATTTCAAATACACAAACAGGATTTTACAGCCAAAGCTTACACAGAAGCAACTTCAATATATGCAGAGTTATGCAACAGAGCTCAAAAACAGTGAGGGTGACCTGCTGAGCCTCATGCTACTGCGTCCTTACTTACTGAGTCAGTGCAGGAATGTGGTTCGATGGATACAAATGTAAGCTTGCATGTGTTCAGTCCAAGGCCTTGTCTGATTACATTGCATGGTATTATTGCAAGCATATTTTGCTTGACGACTGTGTGTAAACAAACAAAAAAGAAAAACGACAGAGCTTCAACTATGAAGGAATTAACAGATTTTAATCTTCCTGTGCATCAAATGAGAGATTGTCTAGATACAGTCTTCAGGGTTACATATCTTGTTATGAAACTCCCAAAGATCTCGAGTCAGCTGGGACAAGTTCCTGAATTTTACCAGGACAGAAACTAACCCAGGAGATGCAGGATTTGAGCTCTTTACTGGAGGCAGAGCAAACTTCTGATCATCTACAGGTTTCAAACACTGTGTGCTGCAGCTTTACGATTTAACAAGTAAAACCTACTTAAATCTCCAGCCAACTATTACTTTTTTGGATTTGAATGCATCCAAAAGACACCATGTGAAGTTTTTAGCTGATTCTGAAGAACCACAAGAAAGTGACTCGCTCTCAGAGTCGTATGTTTGAAGCTCTGCTGGTGAAGTCTGGTGGTAGGAAGTCTGCATACAGGAGAAGTTTTTTTTTCTTCATAGAGTTTTCTTTTGACATAATGTTTCATTCTCATGGCAGATACTGAAGCACTATGTAGATTTTCTGTTGAACTAATGTATAACACAAACTTTTCACCAAAACTGTGAAACTTTGATGTAAACTTACAGCACAAAACCTGCAGTAATGTGCTGCATTCTGGTATAAATGTATAATACTGCAATGAGCAATGCAGTCTGGGAATTTTCTCACTCACCCATGGCCCTAGGGGTCAAAAACTTCTGCTGCACCACGTTCCCTTGTTCATCTTATGCTACAGTTAACAGAGGCATTCTGGGAAAAACGTGTGCGCTGCAGCTCTGCTAAACAGCTGGGAGGGGCTAAGATGGGCTGAGAGGTAAGACATCAGTATGATGGTGTGCAGACATTTAAAGATGTGGAGATTGTAACACATGACTATTTGTGGTATTGGCTCATAAAACATTATACTGTACATATACTGCAGAGTACTGGTAAAACTGCCGTCATTAAAAATACTGTACTTTTTCATTTATACAGCAATGTAATGTAAATTTCACTGCAAATTCTTACTGTATTTTTTTACACTAGCAAACTGTAAAATTACAGATAATTAATAGCAGCAGTTTCATCAATAATTTACTCTAGTTAACACTACAAAAGTTTTACAGAGCAGAGCAGCTATGGACAGAAGAAATGATTAAATAACTTGTGAATGTTTCACTGCTCTTTGAGGATAAAAGATTTAGGCTGAGTGCATGTTTATGCTTTTTGGATATTTAGTAGGACACAAGCGCACGCAAAATTGTACCTGGGCTGTTGTGAGTAACCTGTATGTTTTATAATCTAACTTACATAAATAAATCACAGTTTGCAAGTTCTGATTTTTGTCTGAAAGAGTCACCAGAATACATCAAGAATGTTTTCTAATGACCCTTTTTTCAGCCTTCTTCTATACCTGTGAAGTATAATTGACTGTCTTGTATCTAACAGATAGAACATAAAATAGGGTCGTATTGCTTCTCATCTCAGCCTCTACAAGCTGCAAAACAAAGACCCAGTCTGAGATTTGATATTAAGCTCAAACTTCATGTTTCAATCAAAACTAATTCAGAGATTTATATTTGACATTGGATTAAATTCCATACATTACTGCCCTCTCTGACCTGATAGATGAGACAATAATCCAGGTTCACTGCGTTCATTCCTCTGACATACTGATGCACAGACCTGAGTGTACAGACTGTATGGTGAACATTTGAAAAGACAGCACGATGCAGGGATTGAACCTCAATCTGTCACAAAAAAAAAGAAATTTTCTTAGAGACCGCGTGGCAAAGAATAACTCTTAAAGTTGCGTGAAAAGATAAGGGAAGAGTTGTCAATGTGCAACACACAAAGAGGAAGTGAAGAGTCTGATATAACTTCCCTCCAGAGTTTAGTGTTGGTGTCAAGTATAAAATATTAACCAGCATGCTTTGTGTTCTTCAGTTCTTCCACATAATAACAGTGAACCACGGTCAACACAATGAACTCAATTGGAGCCGTGGCCCCTCAGTTTCTCTGCAGAAACACTTCAAAGTCAGTTTTAACAGTGGTCTTTGAAAACTTGGCAGCATCCGAAGGTCACTGCACACAAAGCCAGAGAGCTACGTTTCCATGGCTACAGCTCTGGGCATTTAACACGGCTCACTTTTTATAAAACACCAAAACCTCGTCTCGACTTAAAGACTACGGTCGAAACACAGAGACATCTACTCTAGGTCGTGGTTTGTGAGACATTTTGTCGCTCGCCTATTTACCGGCTCGTTTTGTCTTACTCTATCGTCCCGCACACGGTCGGGGTGTGCGGGGGGAGACAAACCATGTCCACTCCTTACACCCCCCCCGGGTGCACTTCAGTCAGACAATCTGAACTGCTTTCAGGACACAGATGGGACTTCCTGCCGCTTTTGGAATAACAGGAATATTTTTCATGTAAATGATTATTTAATATCCTGCACACACGCAGGAGCAGAGGAAAGGTTTCAACAGGATCCTGCTGCTTCTCTACTCAGTCCAACACTCAGCAAATGCTCGAGCACGAAGGCAAACCGCTGAGAGATGACGCTTTGGCTGAACTCGAGCTCAGACTCATCAGTCAGTGGCAGAATGGAGCCAGTGTGCTGCAGCTTTAATTGGGTTTTTAGGGAATAATGTGGTAATGATCAAGTCTAAACGCAGATGATGGAGAGCGGCCTGAGAGTGAGGCGAGGGTCAAATCTATTTAGATTCTGCTCAGGCAAGAAAAAGCAATCTGCATCCGCAGGAGGAGGAACTAACGGGCAGTAATGTCCATTTTGATACATGTTAAAACAAAACACTTTACTGCAGCTTCTCCTTTCATTCACACAATCATTTCACAATCATTTCAGACAGAGTGGAGTGTGCACACAGGCTTTCTGTGAAGAAAAACAGCTCAGTGTTTACTGCACCTCACAGTCATTCAGGAAATCTGTCCGCTGTCACCCTAATTCAGCTTTTACGTGTTTGGTGTTTGTAAAGTCAAGGTTTGAATGAGTCAGAACTGAACAAGAATTTACAAAGCTGGAGCAGAGATGGATGATTTATCTCAGGCTGCAAAATTGAAGCTCCTGGATCTCTTCATGAAACACTTCATTCAGGGTAACGCTGCATAGTTTCATGGATCTTTGAGTAAATCTGCTTCCTCACTCTCTGTAGATTACCTCTGTAAAACACTGCCCTCCTTCTCCTCTTTGGATTTTAGAGGGTGAGTATTCTCGGCAAACATGATGACATCGAGGCTCAATGTTCTCTCTAACCAGCCACAACAGTCACACCACAGAGTGTACAAGTTCAGTCATCTGACCTGAAACGCATCACGCCGTCACCAGTTTCTGTTTCCATGATTGATCTCAGATAAAAGTCTGTCTGATGGAGGCATCACATTAATGTAACCTTTCACAATAGCACACAGAGACCTGACCACAGCCCATTCTCATTTTCTCTGTCTTTAAAAATGTAAACATGTACACAACGCTGCTGACGTCACAGATACACCAGCAAGAGCTCGATAAATGGAGACTCATTTTCAAAGAGTGTGGTCACACTGCTGTGACCACGGGGTGCTCACTTTTACACATCCACAAGTAGACGTCCAATCAGCTCACTGCTTCTCTAAAAAAAAAAAAAAAAAGATAAAACCTCACTAACTCTTTGGTAGAGGCATTCAAAGTACAAACCTAACCTGAAACACCAATCAGCATCAGCTGTCTTAATCTTGAGCAACTAAGTGAAGAAAAGCAAAGAGTCAAACAGGTTCTGTGGTGATGAATTGAGTCTTGACCCTGTTGTTTGGAAAACTTCAGATAAAATAATAGTTTAGTTTTATAATTCTGGCTACCCAGGGCATCAATTTTGGAAATAGATGTTCATAGTACTGTTGTACAACATAGTGTTCCAGTATCATCATAGCGATATGTGCAATATTCATATTGCAAGGTATATCATATGAAGTTTCTGCATCCTGTCGACTCCTAGTCACATTACTGATAGATCTAAATGGGGATCCATTTATATAGTTTAACACATTACGTGCAAAAACTCACACAGTTAGAGAGCTCTGTCATCTCACCTGCTGTTATCAGAGTCAGGTAGAGTGACATGCGAGTGAGTGGTCGAGCGACTGAGAAAGAGCGAGCGATGAGTGTGAGTGGAGTATAGCAAGTATTTGGACAATGTGACAGTTATAATATCACACAAGGTGCTTTATTTAAGACTCAGGGTTAACGGCAGTGGCTTTCAGATCTGTGCTTTGCTCAGCTTTGTCTAAGAGTCTGTTTTCATTATTTCAAAGAGAATCAGGGAGAATTTAACTGAACAGATTGAAGCAGTAAGCTGTATAAGATATCCCAGTATATATCACAGGAAACAAAAATGCAGTCCAGGTTCTTAGTGATGTTCCAACTCATTGTTTAGGGATTGGGATTCACCAATTATAATTTGTAAGTCCTGACACCAACACTGATACCTGGGCTTTGGTATCAGCTGATAGCCACAATGATCAGACACTGGTATTAACTCGAATTGTCTCTTCCTTGATAAGAGGGGGAGACTGAGATCTACAAATTTGATGACGACATGCTTTTTTACTTTTGTGAACAGAAATGACAGTTTGAACAAATTTAAATAGCCATTTTTTTTCTTTTGTAGGATTATAAATATGTAAACGTGTAGTGAGTAAATCCTTAAAACTAAAAGGAATAACAGTTCAGCTGTAAACCTCAGCACTGGATAAGTGAAAAAACAAACTTGAAAATAGTGAAAGGTGCTATCAGTAGTTTGAAGGAATTTCACACCTGTTTTGCCAAAAACTCCGAGCCGTCATCTTTCTTCATAATAACCTCAGTAATGTCTGCCTATCAAAATTCACAGACTTATGGCGATGATGAACACAGATTATCATAGAACTAAGTTGAATAGATGATATCTGTTCTTACTTTTGAGTCACTTTCAGAGCTGACACCTAGATCAGATTGGTGATCCTGGTCTTAAGTGCACAGGTCATTGTTTTCCCAGCTTCACTTTAAGTAATAATGCAAGTGCTGGGACATGAATGACATGACACATTTACAGTCATTTTCAAACTCAGCCCTTTCGGCATAGTTAGTGCATTTAACTAATTTGAACTAGGCACTGTTATTACTCCAGCTAAACTTGAGTATCACAACTTTCTCTTGTTCTTAGAGGAAACATGTTCCGCTGACTTCTTCTGACTGATCTCTAACACCATCTCCTGCAGGAGTTTGCAGTTTTCAGAGATAAAAGCAGCCAAAAACACAGAGCGAGTCGACAGATCACTCAGGCTGCAACACTTCACCTTTAAAAAAAACCTCTTTAGGCAGAAGAAAGCATGACTAACTGCTCCCTTGAAACTGAGCAACCAACCCAAAATAGCAGTGATGTCAAGAGACAATGGGCGCCCTCTTTGCAAAGATTGGACTGTTCTGTAGCAGACAGAAAAAGCCTTATGCAACGTGCAGCATATGCTGAAAGCGAGAGCAAGAGAGAGAGAGGCCTGGAAAAGCAGAAGAGGAGAAGAACTTCTCCCCAGTTAATGTTTAATTGAACTGTAGATCAAATGTTTTACTGGCACGCTGCAGTCACGCACAATCTGTGTAGAAAACTCCAATTAGACCATTACTAATGTTACCTGGAACTCAATTCAACACTTCAAACTGACAAATGCTTCCTCTGTCCACCAGAGTCAGATGGAAAGTTCTCAAAGTAGAAACAGAAAGTTTGAAGAAAAGCACAGAAAATTTTTCTGGATGGAGCAGACACCTTTAGATCTATTTTTATCTATGACTGGACAGAGCAGAAGAGATTCCCGCATGTAAAAGTGAAACAGTCCCTCTCGGGCTGTTTCAGAAAAGCATGTCCATAATGTGTCATCTCTTTGTCACCTTGGATCCGTAGCTGCCCACAAACACCTCGTCATCGTCCTCGCTGGCTCTCCTGTAACCTCTGAAAACACTGAGTGCACGACGCATGGTGATGCACGGCGGCCATCAAGTGTGAGCGGACACACGCAGACCCCTGTGGCTTCACCTCTTCTGCACACACACACACTCGCACACACGTAAACTCTTCTCTCTGCTCCAGGCCGTGTTACACCGTGAGGGAATCTGAGAGCGAATGTGACGGAGGCAAAGGGAACAGGATCTCTCAACTTCACAAAGTCATATAACACAACAGGAAATGACAGTGACAAAGGAAGCTTCCTCTATCAGAGTGGGTTTTTCTTTTACACAAACTGAGCCCTGATAGATACATTCACAGATATACGGCTCTTTATTTAACCTCCCCGCACACAGAGTGACTCAGTGCGCTGAGGAAACATAATGCTTCTACTGATGGCTCCTGACCTATCTCTGCTCCTAATCTCATCTTTCACATGAGCAAACCACTGCTGAAGAGATGATACACGAGTAAAAGCCTGATAACAGAGTTGTTGCCTAGTTTCAGGTACAAAATAAAGATGAAGAAACAGCTGCAGCAGGAGGCAGAAAGAGGAAGACTGAGAGAGAAAAGAAAAGAAACATGTCATGAACGAATCTCCTTTGCAGAACAAAAGTTAACTCTTCGTGTTGGAGCAGAGATAAAGAATCTTATCAATGAAACTTCATCAAGCAGCACACATTCATTCGATTTTAAAGAGAAACCACCAACTTCAACTTCTCCTTTAAGTTTTTGCAACACGTTATGTAACAATCTTTCAAAAACTTTCAGCACCACTTGCAAAACTTATATTCAACAGACATTTCATTCTGTTTATTTTGTTTTTAATCTGTTATAATCCAAAATAACCACTAAGAGGCTTTTAGTTAAACGGCATTAAAGATCCCTGACTTATAGACATTATGTAATCATAAATCTATATCTGCTCGCACATAGGCTGTGAACAGTAAACGCTAATTAAAGCATTCCTCTACTGTGGCAGATACTGATAAATATTTAAGAGTTTCAAACCTTTTAATCCGACACAGGGAAATACAAGATGTCAGAGTGTATATCTGCTTTCCCTGGTCTTATCATAAATGTGTCCTCTTTTTTCTAAAATAAACCCAAACACTAACAGAAACTGATAATCTATGTCTATTAAACAAACAGCAACAACAAAGACATCAATTTAGATGGTAAAGTCAATGAAAATCAAACTTAAGTATTTTTTAAAAAGTGACACTCTGACACAGGAAAGGCTTTATCATAAAACTTAAGTGTCATTATATAATCAAAAACCCTCTGAGTTATCACTCCACTTCACTGGCCCTCTGCAGAGCAGTAAAAGGTCCGTAAGGATGTTTTCAGTTCTGCTGCCTAAATTTGAGCTTGTTAAGTTCAAAAAACACTCTTTCTTCTTGAGTCAGATTGTGCCAAAGAAACTCATTTCTGAGTCATTTAAGCCGAAATTAATTTTCTGATCAACTGACCAGAAAACAGTCACACTTCATACGAGTTATGTAAGAGGCGTTGTGAAAAAGTTCTAATCTGTAGTGTTTTTTCATTATGAAGACTCCATTCCCCATGAGCACTGTCACCCAGTCGTAAGAATGAGACTCTTACCAAGAAGTGTGTTGGTTTCAGAGAGCGTGTCTACTTTTTAACTGTACTTTTCTTTGTTCAAACAACTTTCCTCCGGATGCAAAAGGACAGGTAATGTATTTATTTGTAGTGACATAGAGCTGTTGTCTGAAAGGTGAAAAAAATTCAACTTTATAAACTCAGTTTGTAGTTCAGTGTCCAGAAGGTGAGCAGACTATCTGTTTAATGTTCTTCATAGCCTGGTGCGCTGAGACGCCAGTGAATCCTGGTTATGTTCTACCAGTGCTCATCTACCAACTCCAACCTCACCAAGCAGAGCAAATGTAAGCTGTTCTTCATTTTATTGACAGACTCTCAGGTTTGAACAGATCACTACAGAATAACTGCGGCATGTGGACAGGAATGAACATTATGACCCCTGTGCCCTATCATTCTCCTGTTTAACTTTCTTCTGCTCTGACCTTTTTCTGTCAGACAGTCCAGCTCCAGTGTCCAACATTACCACAAAATAAATCCAGGAAATTGTTCTCAGCAGAAAAAGGGCAACTATTGCTTCCCGCGACTAAACTTTGCATAGTCAGTTTAAAATGGATTTGTGTCCTCTTGATAAAATCAGACCTACTCAGCATTTCTCAGATACTGAGACGTAACATTTAGAAACAACTACTTATGGCACTAATAACCTAATTTCAAATTATGGATTAACAACCAAGCAAATATACAGAAGTGAGATTTTTTTCTATAAGTAAAAAATGCAAGTAAATGATGTCAAATACTAAAACTTAAAGTGGCTAATGTCAGCAGAGCTCCACCAGCCTTTAATCCTCCATCACACTGATGTAAACTTGTCTATACCACTATGGTTACACGTTGTTACAGTCAAGTGTGTTTATAAACCAATTAATTTATACAACACTTCAAAAATAGTTTTGTAGTAATCAACAAGTTTTCTTGGTCACTGACCTTTCCTCTGTTTTTGGAATCTGAGGTTGGTTTCTATTTATATATAGTGTGTGTGGACAGCTGCTTTATATTTTAAGTATGTAACTCTGAGCAAAAATACTTTTATAACACTGACAACACCATCAACAGATAAAAACGGTGAATCGTTCATCCTGCGTTTTCATTTTGCTGTTTGGTTCGGTGAGACGGAATAACTCTGTCCACCTTGAGACCAGCTAGTAACAGATATCACAGATTAATTCACTTACCTTTACTTTACAATGAAAACCTCAACCTGAACACATTAATTTTAGTGGGGTTTTTTCACAGGTGTTGTTCCCACAATGCACTGCCAAATCTCTTACAGCTCATCCATCTGGAAATCACCCTTCACTAAATTCTCATTGACAGGTTCATGACTACTTTGACATGAATAAGAAGTGGCGCAGGGCTCAGAGACAGGGGACTGAGACCCAGGTCTTTGACAGGTAATTAAAAATAGAAAAGACTTGAGGGGGGGGGGGGGGGGGGGGGGAAGGAGAATAGCTGCTAAAGCTCAGGGGAGAGGGGTGTTTATGAGGCATGGATTGAGGGGGAGAAGGAGGCCAGGAATAGTAGAGAGGGAGAGATGTGCTGTTGCATGCAGAACAGTCATGATAAATGAGTTTCAGACTACAGGCCAGGACAGTATAGAATCTCTATAAAGTGCATTAGGATGCACGATGCTGCCTGGGGAGTGTGGAGGCACAGCCAGCATGGACGGTGTGAGGGTCTGAGCTCTGAGGTCTGCTACAGTCAGAGAAAGCAGAGTCGTTCTGATAGAGAATATGAGATCACGCTCTACAGAATGCTGCACAGCTTAAACTGGCCTTTTGTTTATCACCAGTTAGGGAATACACACCCCCCTCCACCCCCTCCTCAAGTCAATACAACCTGCAGTCCCACTGTGCTTGTACAATCACTGGAAAATGCCATGCACCATAAATTATTCCATGTGTAAAGGCGTGTAGGTCAGGGTGAGGGCAGCGGTGACGTGAGGGTGCAGTTACACCCTGAGTCCACTGGGTGCCTCTCTTGTGTTGTGAGGGAGAAGGGGGAGCAGGGTCGACTGTGAGTGGGTGGGAGTCTCCATCAAATGCATCAGGCCATGAGGAGAGAAGCGTGAGGGGGAGGGATTTCTCTCACTGCACACATGGCAACGCACTCTGCAGCATCTCCATGCTGCATTCTGGGATATCACTGGTCTCTATGGAGCAGGGGACATAAAGACACGCTTCATACACTGACCACAGACGCAGCCCAATGACTTCTTCTATTTCCTGTGCAGAGCTGGAATGTAATCCAGATATGTCAGATCTGAATCTGCAGATTATTTATCATGATGCTGCTGCTGCAGGAGGGATGCTGACTGAGACAAAGAAAGTGGAGCACATGTCATCAGTTCTCCACATTCTCACAGTATCAGGAGAACTGATCCACTTCCACTGAGTCATGGGATGGGAAATATTCATGCTTGTTCTGTTTATGATACATCTGAATGGCCCAGTTCTGGGAGTCATTACTAGAAATGTGAAGCCTAGTTAAAATTGAATTATCTGTCTTTTCAGGAAGTCACTTTGATGATTCTTGTTTTGTTTTGCATTTCATACATGGTGAAGAAGTCAGCACTGTCAGTAACAGTGAGATTATAATTCAAGACTCAGAAATGAATTATGACCCAGACTTCCTATGCACAAGGGACGTTACTAATTAACCTTCAAAGGGTTAAAACCATTTTGAACTGCCAATGTATGTCACTCGAAGGGTTAATTTGTCTCACAGACAGTTGATCCCTCTGGGAGCTGCAGCTTGTGCTGCTGCTGCTGATTGTTGCATTAAAGTCAGCTGTACTTCACAAAGGAATACCAGGGAGTTTGATGATAGGGCTTTTCTCACAAACATGTTTCATTCAAACATTCAAAAGCAAATGCAAAGGGAACAAACATGCTTCAAGAAGCAAAACAACTCCATTAACACCAAATGCAAATGTAAGAAGTAGCAAAATGAAAGTTAAGTCAAAAGCACACACAACCACAAATCAGCTGCAAACACAGAAATGCCACAAGTTCAGCCTAAAAAAGAGTGTTCATTTAAACTAAAGGAGGTGGATCAAAGTAAAGATAAGTTAAGATAAAATAAAACGTGAATGCAAAATTTTACCCTGCTCTGCTGTAACCTTAATCATTTATCAATATGTACATTGTTTTAGCCATTGTTGAGCGTTTGACCCCTACCGGCCACCGTACATATCACTATTTTCTACCTTTAATTTATTTAATGGGTTAATTTCTTAAATTTATAAGAATATTGAAGATTGGGGAGTAAGATCCAAGGATAACTCTCTAACATGTCATTCATTCTCCAAACATCTGTCGGAACTCTGACACGATTATAAGCAGGGAACCTTCAAAATAAAAGCCAGCTAATAAAAGAGAAATCTCACTGATGAAAAGTTTCCTCTTCTTCCTTCTTGTTTCATTTAAAAGAGCCTCAGCCCCATTTTAACTTTTAAACAGGATGATGAAATTCCTCAGGCTTGTCACTTTCCTACTTTTATCATATATCTATTCCTTACTTTTACTAGGGCCTAGCAGCAACACTGGCACACTGTGATAGTAGGCCTTCGAAAGCTGCCAGTTAAAAACAAGACATAACTTAAGTCTACGAGACCTACACACAGAGAGTGAGGCACCCAGCAGACACAGCATGGAAGCAGAATCTGCTTCAAAAGTTCATAATGTATCAGAAAATATGGACATGTCTGACAATATGTCTGATTATGTGATTCACCAAATTACAAGTTTACAGAAATCAGATGCATTTCTAAATGTCTGCGTTTGTAAAATTAAGTTTTGAATGGAAAAAAGCACCAGAAAAAAAAGCCAAAACTGTGCATCTGTAACTTTCAAAGTTTTTTATGCAACACTTCCAGCTGCCTGAGTTGAATGAACACGTGCAGAATCATGATGACGTCCAATAACAGACAGACATTATCTACAGACGGCCTGATTCATGTTAAAGGCTACGGACACAAATAGACATTGAAGTGGATTAAAGGTCTGTCTCTCTGCAAATCACAGATGGCAACAGCATCAATGTCACACCTCAGAGGCAGCGTGTGTGTGTGTGTGTGTGTGTGAGCATTTCCCCTAACCATGTTACGTAAGTGATTGTGTAATTGAATTACATGAAAGCAGGCTAAAGGAAGTGTGGTGGGGTTGCAGGGGGTGACACAGTGACTGACGGAACTACATCCGTGACCATGGTGACACCCAGCCAATCAGGCGGCTGCACAGTGGAGCGTTTGAAGAAGGGCTGTAGGGTTGGAGGAGGGTGGGGAGGGGGGGGTAACACCACCTCAGAGCATCAATCCACTCCTCTCCCTCTGTTCTCTCGTCCTCTCATCTCTCTGCTCTGACCTCCGCCCCCTCCTCCTTCATCTCTCACTCCTGCACACATACACACACACACACACAGCAAACACTCCCTGCCCTTTTTCCCTCCACTGCATCCTTCTATAATCATGCACCAAACCTCCAGGCTCAGCCAACGCCCCTCTGCACCCCCTTCCTCCCTACATCCCCTTCACCCCCCCCCTTGTCTCCATGTGCTCCAGGATGCTGATCATGACGGCTGAATCCATATGATCAGATTAACCTACATTTCCACCTCGCTGGGCGTCACACCACATTTGCCCATTCGCCCATCATCACATTTGCGGCGTTTCCCTGAAACCCCCCCATCCCTGACACAAGTACAAACATGAACACAAGGGCAAACACACACTGCTTCTGACTCTACCTAGCAACCAGGACACGCCTCAGACATGTTTGGAGAATAAGGCTAGCAGATATGGCATTTTGGTCATACTTTGAAATATTTAGGCCGTATCTCAGCATTGAATATATATCTTGATATTTTACCACAGCCTTGAGATGTTGCCTTGATGCAAACAATCAAACCAGAATGGCAATACATGATATGTGCCGATACTTTTCTGTGATGATTAGGGTTTCCCCCAAAGCATTAAAGCACAGCATCCCTGTAAATTTGTTTTCATTCTTTTTTCAGAGGCAAACCCTTCAAATAAAACAGTCAGCTATGAGTTTAAGCCACGTGCCTAATATCACACAGGCACCTATATTAGACCTCTGGGGCCTAGGGATCAATTGGTCAATCATTTTTACAACTTAGCACAAGGGATGGGTACCAAATTCTGTGCTTTTGTAGTTATTGACCGAATTTCATCTACAGTACAGAGAAACAATTCAAATCAAATAGAAGCATGTTTCAATACCGAAACGCATCCCTTGAGACTGTGAGGGAGTGGGAGAGGAGGCAATGTTATGTCGCACATGGGCATGGAGTACATGCAGCTGGGTTTTAATCTATGCATTATGAAGAAAAAACACTGTTTGTAGTTAAGTCATCAAGTTGCAGTTCATTTTAGGTGAGGGTTTTCATGTTGAACAAATTTGTGAAACAATTGTGATGTTACAGTCAAAACAGTTGAACGTATTTGAATGTGTTTTGATGTATTTGTTCAAGTTTATGTATTAAGAAATCAATATGTTAAAACTGAAAATTTTAACACTGATTTCTAGGTACCAGACACTAGAATCATATGTATGAGTTCAAATGTGACAGGTACCCATCACTACTCAGTGCACCCTGTTTCTCTCCCATTTTTATAACTCCCTAAACTTCTCTTTTTGCCTTGCAACCATACAATTTAGTGATTGGCTGATGTAGAGCACTTTTGACCAATTGGAAAGGAGTGTCATGTTTTCCTTTTTTTTCCCTTGCTGTCACTTTTGGCTCACTAGCACTCTCTACAAAATCACCCATTTGTAATGTTTCACTCTGCACCAAATGCAACAACGTCCAGGACACAGGTTTTCGACATTCTTTACAGACACATTTTGCTGCTGATCATCTGACACTTTGAATCCAAATCACCTCAAAACTATCAACCATTATTAATCTTTGACTGACCAACTCTTCTTTGGGGTTGGACTCCGTCTCTGTGTTGTTGTAGCAGTGATGAGTGTAAATGAATGGTTGTCACAGAATGAGGGAGGCAGAGTAGAGAGGCTGTGTGTGAAACATGGACATACAAGTGTGAGACATTGTTATGTTTGCAGTAGTAAATACCATACCTCGTGCTCCTACAGTGTAAATTCTGCAACATCTCTAATTTTTACCATCAAAAGGTATTATCATAGATGATATGACATGGCATATATATAGGATAACGCTTAATATTTAGTGAAACAGTTGGAGAGTGAGTGCAGGTAGGGGACTGATGCAGGACTCTCCACATGCACAGCTCAGCAGAATCTCCACAGAGCACCAGAGTGAAAGCACACAAAATAAACCAGAGATGAAAGTGAGTCAGCATGTTTTTTAACTCGACAGGGTGACGACAGTGACTTTCATTTCACAGATCAGAGGATCCGGTGAGGCGTGCAACCTGACAGAGACGGAAGCAATTAACCTTTGGGTCTTGAGCTGATAGCGCTGAACTAAAATGTCAGTTTGTGTGTGTGAGCATACGCCCTGCTTCAGATAAACTTCTGGAAGCGTGATGGAGAAACCGAGCTGATAGAAGCTGCTGCTGCTGCAGAAAAGAAAACCTTAGTAGAGAAAAAAAAACATTCTGCAGCTGAGCTTTTTTGTGTCTCAATGATCCGTATTACATCTTTTAAATGCTGTCATCAAATCAGACGACCTCAAAACTGCGGATATGCTGCTTGAACAATCAAGTAGGAGAAAGACTGAGGCTCTCACTCACTCTCTGAGCACATTTTTCACTTGAAATGTTAATGAGTGAGGGAGCTTGTGGGTTTTAAGAAACAAGGGAAGCCTGAAGTCTCATGTGCTTATCGGGAGTTGCAGTTATTGGCCGAGCACCAGTTCACCAGACTGGACAGCAGAGTCTGCAGAACAAGTGTGCCAGTAAGAGAGCTTAACTAGAGCAGGGGAATCAAACAATTCATATCTAGAACAACACATCCATGCTTACTTTACAGGCAACCAATGAGATCACGGGGTTCAGCATCATTTTGAGACTAAACTCAAGTCAGAGCATGAAAGTGAGGAGCATCAGGCAAATCTTGTCTATCGTTTCTCTTTTAAATCATATAGAGATGTTCCTGCAGAGTTTAAGAAAAGCTGCGTCTGTGGACTTCAAACATCAGCAGGTCTGTGCAGCTGCTGGAGTGTG
This sequence comes from Thalassoma bifasciatum, assembly GCA_008086565.1. Classification (NCBI taxonomy): domain Eukaryota; kingdom Metazoa; phylum Chordata; class Actinopteri; order Labriformes; family Labridae; genus Thalassoma; species Thalassoma bifasciatum. Next base: position 273,154 of record RPOG01000640.1, read on the forward strand.
TATTCTTGGTGTGTTTGTGTGTGAGAAACAAAATGGGGATGCATACTTGCAAGACAGAGAAACCGAGAGCATGTTTTTGCATTTGTTGCTCATTGTCAGCGTGAATGATATGATTCGTGACAAGCAGCTTGAGGCAGCACCACCTGTGTCTCTGCAGCACCTGAGCGTGCTTCGTCTCACTGGCCCCTGGTGTGTTTTTGTGTCTTGTCTTGGCGTTGTTATCAGATCTGTGCAGCCTGGGCACACACAGCCTCTAATGAGACACCACAGAGAGAAAAATACCTAAAACAAACCTGCTGGTGTTTAAAGCCTGCTGAATTGTGTCCATGGGGCAGGTTAGGGAAGATCTGAAGTTAAACCAGCTGTGAGGAGTTCCTAGAAAGCTGCATTAGCGCGTGTGATAAAGACTCTGCTTCCCATAAACCTTTGCTCCCCACTGTTGTGATGAACCAAGGCATGTTTCAGGGGCTGTTTATACAAGAACAGCATTTCAGCCGAAGCTTAAACACAAACTTTTGAGAAGACCCTCCGAAGTGTTTTTTTCTGAAACGCCGTTCTCCTGTAAACACCAAGCCGGTGTATTCACTAGAAACACTCACGTCACACTCAGCTCTCATTAAACTCTCATTAAACCTCCACTCTGCCATGAGCAAACTACTGTTTTGTTCTTGTGCTGCTGAATCGACTGACTGCCTTTCAACAAAATGTGCAATCATTGCACTTTTTCTGCAATTAGAAAAGTTTTTAATCTAAACTCCAGATGATTTCTCACCTCTTTTTTAGCCTCTAGACCGTTGCTGTGTTTACAGCTCATGCAGTTATATCGCCATCTATAGGGCTGAAATGTGTACTGCAGCATTATCAGTCCTCCGGCGTTTTTAGTGCGTTTTTTTCCGTTTTAAGGTGAAACACTACGAGGCGTTGTCGTGCAAACAGGGGCTTAGTTCTGGCTTTGGTTTATTTGGAATAATGCATGGAGAGTAGGTACTTCTTTTTAATACTTATCCTCCTTGTTAAAGATTTTTTTTTTCCTGATACAACACGATGAAGTAATGTTTTTCAACAGATGTGCTGTTGTTTAGAATGTGACAATTGCTGGAATGTAAAGCTTTGTGAGTTTCAGTATCACCACAAAGGAAAGTTCTCTCAATGTTAGATCTTGGTTTGGTTCGAATTAACATTCAAACAACCATAGGCTCATACTATTTACATATGCTCTATGTTAGCTGGTGCTGGTGACCTGTTCTTTACGAAAAAGGTTTTCTTATTGCCCTTTTGCGATTAACTTCAATGTCAGAGTTCTGAAATTCCACCTTATGAGAGTGTAAAAACTTTGTATGGGAAATTGAAAACTTAATTGCAATGTTCAAGTTTGCACCAAGTTTGCACCATTCTAGGAGTAATGGAAACGCAGCAGTTGACTGGACAACAAATGTGACAAAATCGATCTTTTTGAGAGACTGAGGCACAGAGTGTGTGGGTGAGAAGCTGAAACTGAGACAAAGAGTCTGCATG